>CM062814.1:522974701-523193437 GCA_031772625.1 Pinus tabuliformis | reverse complement strand
TATTAAAATAATTAATAATTTTAATGGAGTCCCTAAGTCCAAACGTAGGGAAAATAAAATATTTATGTGTATTAATATAAAATTGTGTTAGAATGGTCCAAAAGTCATGGATCAAGCCAGATCTAATCTTAGCCATTGATTAGGGACTTAATCTCGGCCGTTGATTTGTCAACGAGAAAAGTATAAGAGCAGGCTTGAGGGTCACTTGGAGAATACACTGAGGGAGACTAGTCAGTTCAATTTCTGGAGCGGGGTTTAGCTGAGAAATTGAACCAGTGGTCTGGAGAGCAGTCAAGAGGCAGTAAGTACGAAACAGAGAGATAGGAGATCAGCACAGAGGTAGAAAAGGCAAACATAGGGCCAGAGGAAGCCACGGAAAGGCAGCAGAGACTGCGCAGAGCCAGCAGGGCCTACGTCATCCACGCAGAGGCTGCAGGAGTGACGCAGAAGGCCAGAGAGGCTACGCAGAGTCTCAACAGGCTGACACAGAGGGTTTCAGGTCACGCAGAGGTCAGTAGGGCTGACGCTGGGTTCAGAAGAAGTGCTGGAAAATTTGTCTATCTGTTGGCAAGCTAGTTTGGCACCCTGTTGTCCTAGAAAATTGCTGAATAATAAAATCCTCCCTTGCTGCACCGGTTTTCCCACATTGGGTTTTTCCGGGGACATTAGTGCAAAATAACTGTGTCAATGTGTTGATTCTTGTGCATATGTTTTTTTTCTGTATTACAATGTGATATCTGGAGCAGTATTTATTTTAATGTTTATTGAAGTAATTTCATGAATAACTTATGGTGAAATAAGTAGGAAAAGTAAATCAATTGCTGTAGTGATAGAATTTTCACATGGTATCAGAGCGAGTAATCAGAAACAAAAAGGGAAAATCAGTTATGGTTCGAGACCACGATGCAGAGGCATCTGCTTCACGGGACTCACGTAGATTTTCAGAAGATTGCACAAGAGAAAAAGATTTCGATTTCTCTATGTTGGCTTCCAAGCTGGAAGAAGAAGTGGCATGCATGACTAGTGCTGCATCATCAGAAGTATGGTATATAGACAGTGGAGCCTCATGGCATATGATGGGAATCAAGGAGTGTTTCTCAGAATATTGAGAAGATAATATGAACTTTCAGATCACCACGGGGAACAAGCAAAAGTGTACTCCAGTAGGAAAGGGTACCATAGTTTTTCAGATAGAATCGGGAGAGCAATTCCATGCCACAAATGTGTTGCATGTACCAGGATTGGGGATGAACTTACTTTCTGTGTCACAACTATAAGGCAAGGGCTATGATGTCTGCTTCATCAACGAAAACGTATACGTCAAACACCCAAGCTGGAAAAAGAAAGTGCAGATCGAGATCAAAAGTAATTGGTTGTATAGATTACAACTAGAATCACCAATGCCACTAATAGGAAATCATGGGGACAAGGACTTGAATAAACTATGGCACAGAAGGATGGGTCACTTGCACCATGGAGCTCTGAGAATTCTCAGGAGCACTGTAACAGGAGTTCCGGATCTGAGTACGGAACGAGATGATGTATGCAGGGGTTGCGCTCTAGGAAAGTATGCCAAGGCGACATTTCCTAAGAGAAAACACAGGGCCAAGAGTGTACTAGGATTCATAGACTCGGATATTTGCAGACCTATGCACATCAAGCTCTCAGCGGTGCCAAGTATTTCCTTACCTTCATTGATGACCACTCGAGGAAAACTTGGATTTATTTTTTGAAAACTAAGGATGAGGTTTTCTGTCGATTCAAGGAGTTCAAGGCTCTAGTGGAGAATCTGACTGGGAAGAAAATAAAAGTCTTGCGCTCAGATAATGGTGGAGAGTATGTCGATAATTACTTCACTGATTATTGCGCTAAGGAGGGCATCAGAAGAGAGTGGACATCTCCCTACAATCCGGAGCAGAATGGAGTGGCAGAAAGGAAAAACAAGACTATTGTAGAAGCAGCTAGGGCCATGCTGTATGATTAGGATCTGCCAAAATACCTGTGGGCGGAAGCATGCAACACAACTGTCTACGTTCAGAACAGGACTCCTCATCGGTCATTGGGCAAGATTACTCCAGAGAAAGTCTTCACTGGGAAGATGCTTGAAGTTAGTCATTTCAAGATATTTGGGAGTTTAGCATATTGTCGCATACCCGAAGAAAAGAGGAAGACGCTGGATCAGATTGCAGAAAAGGGATATCTGGTGGGATATAGCGAGAACGCTAAGGCATACAGAATCTATCTTCTAGGGAGCAGGAAGTTAGTAGTACGACGAGATGTAAAGTTCATGGAGGACAGAGCTTTCAAAAGATCTCACGAAATGCCTTCTGAGGAGCAGTTGAAAGAGGATCTGTTGGTCATGCCTCTTCAACCAACGGAAGTGAAGAATTCTTCCTCGGGTCAGGAAGATTCTCAGGATGAGGAGGAGGAGCGAACATAAGCACCTGCTAGCAGAGGAAGAACTAGCAGGGAACTTCGTCTGATTCTACGTGATGCAGAGAACTTCATCGGTGAGCCAAGGAATAGTAAGAGGGAGCGAAAACAGCGAGAAGATATCAGTCGTTAGTAGCTCAGGATCGAAAGCCTACCAGTTTCAAGGAGGCAGCTCAGCATCAGGTCTGGCTAGATGCGATGGTAGAGGAGTATAACTCCATAATGGTGAATGATGTCTGGGAGGTGGTGTCAAGGCCTCAAGATAGATTTGTGGTAGGTTCAAGATGGATCTACAAGATCAAATATGCTGTGGATGGCAGTGTTGAGAAATACAAGGCCAGGTTTGTGGGTAAGGGGTATGCTCAAAAGGAAGGGATTGACTATGAGGAAACCTTCACCCCTGTAGCCAAGTATACATCTATTATAACCGTGATATCTCTTGCAGCCCAGATGGGATGGGAGATCCATCAAATGGATGTCAAGACGACATTTCTGAACGGGGTAATAGAAGAAGAGGTATACATTGAACAACCAGAGGGCTTTGAAACTCATGAGAAGAAGTATTATGTATGCAGACTGAAGAAAGCCTTGTATGGGCTGAAGCAGGCAACAAGAGCGTGGTATGGTCAAATAGATGGCTACTTGCAGAAGATGGGGTTTTTCAAGAGTGATGCGGATCTGAATCTCTACTATATGGTCGTAGAGAACGAGCCACTTATCTTAGTATTATATGTGGATGATCTATTTCTGACAGGATCATCCAGACTCATTGAGGACTGCAAGAAGAATCTAGCCACAGAGTTCGATATGAAGGATCTGGGACGAATGCACTACTTCCGAGGGTTGGAAGTTTGGCAGCAGAAAGGAGAAATATTCCTTGGGCAAGGGAGGTATGCTACAGAAATCTTGAAAAGGTTTTGGATGGGAGACTGTAGACCTATGGCTACACCAATGATCACCAACTGGAAGAAGATTGATGCATCAGAAGATAAGGATGTCGATCCCACCCTATACTGGCAGCTCATAGGGTCCCTAATGTATCTGGTCAATACCAGGCTAGATATTTGCTATTCTGTCAACACCCTCAGTCAGTTCACGGCGGAACCAAAGAGGGCACACTGGGCAGCAGCTAAACACGTTCTCAGGTATTTAGAGGGAACAGTTGATTATGGGCTCTTATACACCAAGGGGAAGGATATTAGGTTGAGTGGATTTACTGATGCATATTGGGCAGGAAGTTCAGTGGATCGGAAAACTACCTTTGGGTACTGTTTCAACATTGGATCAGGAATGACCTCCTGGTGCAGTAGAAAACAGAAGTTTGTGGCTATGAGCTCATCTAAGGAAGAATATATGGCAGCAAGCACAACTTCGTGTGAGGCCATATGGCTTAGAAAACTGTTGGTGAACCTATTCAGAAGAAATATGGAGGCGATCAGGATCATGTGTGATAATCAGAGTTGCATCAAACTCTCTGAGAATCCAGTGTTTCATGATAGTTCGAAGCATATTGATATCCTGTGTCACTTTGTCATAGACTATGTCCAACAAGGAGCTGTATAGTTGAGCTACACTCCTATAGGAGAACATGTGGCAGATATCCTCACCAAGGCCCTTGGAAAGTCAAAATTTGACTACTTCAGGGAAAAGATGGGGATGGTAAAGAACCCCTTTTAGAAGTAGAAATGAGTGTGTTAGCAGCATGAATGAAGAGGGAGTTGCAGTGTAGATGCAGTGTTGGGAGAAAGGACCAGCAGTAGCACAGATACAGAGGGTGTTGCAGTGCGGATGTAGTGTTGGGAGAAAGGACCAGCAGCAGCACGGATGCAGAGGAAGTTGTCGTACAGACGTAGAAGTGGCAGTAGCAGAGTCATAGGAAGCACTACAAGATGCAGTAGTGTATAGGATGTTGGGTAGGGAGGCTTAGCATCAGCACAGGGACCGATGCCGGATGATCAGGGTGATACTCAGTGAGGAGTATTACTATAGCACAGTCCTTGCTAGGAGGAAGTGTTGATTTGGGATAGCATCGGATGTGCTCTAGCCAAAAAACTTGGTGGAGAGGCTAAAGCACATGAGATATCCAATACCCAGAAAGGGTTTGGGCATATTCTAAACAGTTTAGGAGATATTAAAATAATTAATATTTTTAATGGAGTCCCTAAGTCTAAACTTAGGGAAAATAAAATATTAATGTGTATTAATATAAAACCGTGTTAGAATGGTCCAAAAGTCATGGATCAAGCCAGATTTAATCTTAGCCGTTGATTAGGGACTTAATCTCGGCCGTTGATTTGTCAACGAGAAAAGTATAAGAGGAGGCTTGAGGGTCACTTGGAGAATACACTGAGGGAGACTAGTCAGTTCAATTTCTGGAGCGGGGTTAGCTGAGAAATTGAACCAGTGGTTTGGAGAGCAGTCAGGAGGCAGCAAGTATGGAACAAAGAGACGGGAGATCAGCACAGAGGCAGAAAAGGCAAACGCAGGGCCAGAGGAAGCCACGCAGAGCCAGCAGGGCCTGCATCATCCATGCAGAGGCTGCAGGAGTGATGCAGAAGGCCAGAGAGGCTGCGCAGAGTCTCAACAGGCTGATGCAGAGGGTTTCAGGTCACGTAGAGGTCAGTAGGGCTAACGCTGGGTTCAGAAGAAGTGCTGGAAAATTTGTCTATCTGTGGGTAAGCCAGTTTGGCACCCTGTTGTACTAGAAAATTGTTGAATAATAAAATCCTCCCTTGCTGCACCGGTTTTCCCACATTGGGTTTTTTCGGGGACATTAGTCCAAAATAACTGTGTCAATGTGTTGATTCTTGTGCATATGTTTTTTTTGGTATTACGGTGTGATATCTATAGTAGTATTTATTTTAATGTTTATTGAAGTAATTTCATGAATAACTTATGGTGAAATAAGTAGGAAAAGTAAATCAGTTGTTGCAGTGATAGAATTTTCACAATTAAACCTAGGCAAAAGCTTCAAGTAGTCCTGGGGCATAACACTTAAGGGCTGAGGTAAGTCAACAAGTGCATACTTCTTTAGTAAAAATCTTGGAAGAGCCATATGGATTGGTGGAGGAGGATTGAAACTTACTTGAGGAACTGAGGTCAAGACAACAGGGGTTGGAGGGGAAGGAGGGTATGTCAGGGTCTTAGGAGTAAGCCCTGAATTGTGAGCAACAGTGAGCTGAGAACTGGAGGAGGAAGTGGCAAAGACTGGTGAGATGGTAGCAGAGGCAGGGGGAGTTTTCTCTCTCCAGACTTTTCTGAAAATTAATTTTTCAAGTTCAGAAACAAATGGGGCTTTCTATTGTGAGGTGTCAGAGCGAGTATGAGGCCTTCTAAAAGCCAGGATGATGAAGGGGCTGTGGAGTTGCCAAGGTGATGTGAAAGCAATCAGAACAGACTTCGCTCACCTACACGAAGGGTGCTCAATTTGTCGTATCCCAGGGGGAAATCCTTCAATACGTTCCACGGCAACGGCGCCAGAAGATGTTGTTGCTCCTAGAGACAACCTTGGATTGATTACAAGACCAGTGCCTGGGTACATCTAAATCAATATGCCTCAAATGATTCTCAAGCAGGAGGAGACATCACCTGTATTCTATACATATACATCAGAGATTTGATTCTTTCATCCAAAGATACAAGCCATATGTTTCAGCATTTCTACACACACATAGTTCCCAGAAATATAACAGAAATAGTGGAGGCCAAGCACTTCAAAGATTTATAGTTTTAATCAGCTTTATAAGATAAATGAGAGAAGTCAAAGAAAAAGGACAACTCAGGATATAGAGCTCAAAGCACCAAGAATTATATATATATATATATAACATAGAGCTTGAAACCATGAGATTTACTATAACTACTAAGTTAGAGGAAGATGAAATAGACAAAAAAGAAGTTGAGTGATATGCTTCATGCAATACAGCTCGAAAATATGATTTCAACCCCTCATGAATCTGTAGACAAGTCTGAAATATCAGAGTATATATTATTGCATGAATTCAAAAGAGGAAAACATACAAGATGAATGAAATAGGGAAATAACACATTGTAATACTTCAGAGGAGGAATCACCACCAATCCTGTAATATTCTGCAAGATCTATGTGACTAAGTGATACAGTTTTCACAAAAATAACAGACTTTCTTTTTAGATTTTGAAACCATTTTTCAATGTTGCGACCCCCTATTTATAAGAAGAGGGGGTGCTTTCGATCATGGTTTAATACATAAAATCTTGGGCCGAGTTTTCAAATGTCAAGTCAGCTTGCTCTCTCGTCCAGAGGAGGTTCTGTATCCCAAAAAACATTAAGAACAATAATAATGGCCTCACAAAGGAAGGCACATCACAGAATAGAGGAACAGGTGAGACATTAATGTGAAATCCCCAGCACCCCATCCCCGTAATCACTTATGTTTCATGGTTGCATTTTGTTCACGACAAATGCTTCTGCGTTTCTCAGCTAACTATCGTCATTCTACCTTTAAGACCTTCGGTGCCGACCTTGAGAACGGGTTACGAAGAGCCACTTCTGGGGGTGCCCATACTTGGTTTTAAATGCTCCCTCTCCTGATTCACTGCTACAGCTTCCTCCACGACCGACTCTGTCACTTCGGCCTTAAATGTTCTACTGAATCCCTCGGTGCTCTACTCTGCATGGTCTCAAGGGCTTGATCTCCTATATCTTCCTCTGCATCTTCTTTCGGTGCTAACCTCGTTGATTTCTGCCATAAAAACCTTTTGAGCACAGTGGGCACCCTGATCCGGTCTAGGGGTGAGTTCTCAGTTTAATGATGGAAGTCTCAAGGGGCACAAGCATTTACCTCTTCAAACAAGTGAAAGGGCACAGGCATTTTACCTTTAGAACAGGTGAAAGGGCACCTTTGGGTTCCCCCCTTAGCTCTGCTTTATTACAGCCCCTTTTGTAGTGCTTTGTATATGATCGAGGGCTGGGACCAAGGGCTTTGTGCTTTGATGCTAAGGCTCTCAACAACTGTGCAAGGGGGCCCTTCCTTTATAACTTGAAAATACCTTCAATCTCTCCTTACACCGCATCGGTCGATTTCCCGGATGTGAAATCCGTAAAAATTGCAAGACATAACATATTGCATTCGGGGCCTCTTTCATGCTCGCAATCACAGCCGGGGAGGTGTATCGGTGGTAGGAATAACTTTCACTTTGTGCAATCACCGATCGTCGATCATTGATACCTTAGGGGGACGTCATCATAGCCATGTGTTACCCTGTGAGTGGTGACATGTGGCACCTGTAATACTTCAAAGGAGGAAACACCACCAATCCTGTAATATTCTGCAAGATCTATGTGACTAAGTGATATAGTTTTCACAAAAATAACCGACTTTCTTTTTAGATTTTGAAACCATTTTTCAATGCTGCGACCCCCTATTTATAAGAAGAGGGGGTGCTTTCGATCATGGTTTAATACATAAAATCTTGGGCCGAGTTTTCAAATGTCAAGTCAGCTTGCTCTCTCGTCCAGGGGAGGTTCTGTATCCCAAAAAACATTAAGAACAATAATAATGGCCTCACAAAGGAAGGCACATCACATAATAGAGGAACAGGTGAGACATTAATGTGAAATCCCCAGCACCCCATCCCCATAATCACTTATGTTTCATGGTTGCATTTTGTTCACGACAAATGCTTCTGCGTTTCTCATCTAACTCTCGTCATTCTGCCTTTAAGACCTTCGGTGCCGACCTTGAGAACGGGTTACGAAGAGCCACTTCTGGGGGTGCCCATACTTGGTTTTAAATGCTCCCTCTCCTGATTCACTGCTACAGCTTCCTCCGGGACCGACTCTGTCACTTCGGCCTTAAATGTTCTACTGAATCCCTCGGCGCTCTGCTCTGCCTGGTCTCAAGGGCTTGATCTCCTATATCTTCCTCTGCATCTTCTTTCGGTGCTAACCTCATTGATTTCTGCCATAAAAACCTTTTGAGCACGGTGGGCACCCTGATCCGGTCTAGGGGCGAGTTCTCAGTTTAATGATGGAAGTCTCAAGGGGCACAAGCATTTACCTCTTCAAACAGGTGAAAGGGCACCTTTGGGTTCCCCCCTTAGCTCTGCTTTATTATATGATCGAGGGCTGGGACCAAGGGCTTTGTGCTTCGATGCTAAGGCTCTCAACAACTGTGCAAGGGGGCCCTTCCTTTATAACTTGAAAATAACTTCAATCTCTCCTTACACCGCATCGGTCAATTTCTCGAATGCGAAATCCATAAAAATTGCAAGACATAACATATTGCATTCGGGGCCTCTTTCATGCTCGCAATCACAGCCGGGGAGGTGTATCGGCGGTAGGAATAACTTTCACTTTACGCAATCATCGATCATCGATCATTGATACCTTAGGGGGACGTCATCATTTCCATGTGTTACCTTGTGAGTGGTGACATGTGGCACCTGTAAACGGCCCCATAGGACCCCTACAAACACCAAAAATGAGTGACACGTGTCCACCCGCCACGTCAGCATCTGTACTCCCACATTATTGCTGACATTAGCTGCCATGTCAGCTTCGAGAACCAATCACATGTCACCACGTGCCCCCCTGGAGGAGAGAGAAAAAGGTCTGCTCGACCCTATTTTTTCATGCTTTTCCTTTGTATTTGGTTTTCTCGCCCCCCAGTGATGCAGCACTTTATCGCACGATCGTTGCTTACAGATCTTTTAGGTTAAAATCTCGTCAATACGCCAATCTTCGATATCGTGGGACTGCGATATCGGCCTTTGGCACCGAGAACCGCCGATATCATTAAGTGTGAATCCTAGGACTCCGTTGATCGCCGATGCCACGTGAGGAGAGAGAAAGTGGCAGCCCGACCCTTGTTTTGTCGCACTTTTCCTTTGTAAACGGTTTTCCCGGCCCCCCAATGATGTTACACAAAAATCGCAAATCGGCCCCCGCAAGGTCTTTGAAGTTTTAGATTATGGGATTGTTGTGATGCGGGATGTGGAATTGTGCCACGTTGAGGAGAGAGGAGGGGGGCGACCCTCTCCTATTTTGTTAACCATTTTCTTTGTAAACGTTTTTCGACCCAACCCCGAAACTTCAACACTATATCGCAATATTGACCCCCGCAAGGTTTTGGAGTGTCGTAATTGATGGACTGTTAGATCTGCAGGATGCAATATCGGCATTCGGGACTGCGACGTGCTGACAACCTTAGCTATACGCCCCAACGATCCTGTCGATGGGTGATTGCGATAAATGCTCCGCCCGGTCCCGCCAACTGCCAATATGCGATATCGATGAGCGACGGATCGATGTTTCTTGTTACGTCAGTGTTCCATACCCATTTGAATGCCAATATGCGATATGCAATGAGTCTCCTGGGTCATGATTGCGATTTTTTCTCCATAATTAGCCATTTTCCTCAATCATATGGGCTTTTTAGGGGCAATCTTCTACAGGCTCTAACTTTTGATCCGAGAACCGTTTTTTGGACATCTATATACCACTAGAAAGCCATGATGAAGACCATTGTTGGAAACTTCATCCAGAATTAAAACCAAATAGATTGAAAGCCAAAGAGAAGGGAAAAACTGTTGCTATAGCTGAAAAAGACTTAGGGTCAGATTTAGGAGATGAGACAAAAATTACAGCTATGGGTTTGAAAGGTCAACATGTTGAAAGTACTAGTTCCTCAAATAGTCACAACAACACTCCAAATGAAGACAAAAGGGAAGAGTTGTTCACTGTCAAAGTAATCTCAAATCATACCAAGATTAATGCACTCTTTGATAGTGGATCACAAGCAAACCTGATTTCAGAAGACTTAGTTAAAGAGCTTAAACTTGAAACCGTACCACATCATAAACCATACCCTTTGGGTTGGATAGTTAAGGATGCCAATTTATAGGTTTCAAGGAAATGCATTTTTATATTTGATGAAGTCGAGTTAGACGTGGTTCCACTTCACATTTCTGGAATTATCTTGGGAAGTCCATATTTGTATGACAGGAAAGTGGTGTTTCATTGCTATGAGCACAAATATCATTTGCTTAAAGATGGGGTGAAGTATATTGTGAGAGCTCATCGCAAGAAATTGAACATTTCTTTAGTTAATGCAGGGCAAATGAAGAGGCTAGTGAATGCAAGTCAGAACTTGACATTGTTGATGATCAAACAAAGATATGTTTTGAATCATACTTTTCATAAATATGCTTATATTTGTAATGAGTTGTTTCAGAATGATAACAGGTTGCCTTTGAAAGAAGGTGAAAAACATTTGCAGCAGCCAACATTGGTGTTGAGCAGTGTTGAAAACAAGGTGTCGGTGCAAGAAGTTGCAAAGGTCAAAGAGAAGAGGACAAAGCAGCTTGGCAAAGAAGGCATGGGTTTCACAAATTTTCATTGCTGGTTTCCAAAAGGCACATTACAATGGCGAAGAAACTTGGGCAAAAGTCGACTCAAGTACAAGGCAAAAGCAGCTAAAAATTGCCATAGAGACAAAGTGCAAGGTGAGAAAGATTCCAAGTTTCCTTTGATTATTGACCAAGGTAGGAACAAGATGTTTTCTACAAAATTATATTGTTGTTCTGCAAATTCAGAAATATTGCAGCATGACGATGTCAAAGACAGCAATAGATGGTCGTCAGAATCAAGGAAAAATTTGACTTTTTATGAAAAGCTCCAAATGATGAAATTAGGAAAATTTCAATGGATAAAGACTGGAAGGATGAGGGAACAATCCCCTCATCAACATAATCAGTGATCAAGAGAGCTTTTGGGGTCCAAAAGGCTTCTAGTGGGGAGGAATGATCAGGGATCAGTATTTTAGCTAAAAAATGAAAGTGCTCAGAATTGCTTCAGACCTGAATTAATGGATAGAGTTCGTCTCCAGATTTCCAACACCGCAAATAGTTCGAAAAATCGACATCGTATGCAAAAGTTAGAGCTTCTGCAAGTTTGGTAAAAAAAAAGCCCCCGGGGCCAACCCCCACCCCATGTGACCAAGCGCCCGAACCAGGAGCTAGGGGCCAACTGTTAAGCGGGATTAGTGCGCCACTAATCAGTTTAGCATTTAATTAATCTATAATTAATTTGGCAGAATTTATGGCGGAGCCACTAAATCCGGAACTGCCACCAAACTTGGCGGACTTAACTGGCAATTCTCCAGATTTAGAGGAGGTTTTCTAGGAAAAACTGTTTGAGCCATAACTTACTCAATTCTCAACCAAATTTCGAAAATGAATAGTCATTTTTGGCTAATTGGAATGTTGGGAATTCATTGGAGTAGGTTTCAGAGGCAGAAAATGTCATCTACATGTGTTTTTGGTCACTTGAAGATTTTCGAAGCCGAGGGCCACCAGGTGTTGGAGGCCATTCCCAGAGCAGCTGGTAACCAAATTGAGTAAACAAATAGTTATTTATAATAGATTTGAATGTTTTAAACTCATTGGAATGGGTTCCAAAAGTATTGGATGCATGAAATAGCAATTTGAGCACTATTGAAGCTAATACAAAGGCCCACACTATGAAGCTGGACCAAGGAGATGTACCCAGGAGGGGTGAACTCCTTCAACAAAAATGTGTGTATTGAGCTCTGTTATTTGTGCTTGCTGTGTTTTTATATGTTGTTGTTCAACCATTTAAATTCATGCTTTTTAGTTCATGCAAAACACTAAATTTCACCAAGTTAGATGAATTGACAATCCCATGCTCATGGATAAACTCTCTATGGATAAGCAAACCAAAGCAAAGAAAATTTTATATCTGGAAATGAAACTAGGATAGCATTAACTAGCAATCAATTTCAGATCATCCACAGTGAGTGTGGGTAGAATTGCCAAGGGGAAGAGAAGAAATCATAGAATATCAAGAAGAAGAACTTGGTATTGGTGACAAGTAGGAGACTTGTTACGAATATGGAGAAGGCTTGTTGCAACTCACAAGTGAACGAGGAGAGTTCACTAAAAGAAAAAATGAAGACAATTGTTGATAGTTATGTAAAGGGTTCAAACGAAGGTCACAATCAGAAGAAGAATGTCGATGTGATTGGCAAGAGAAGTAGTAAAGAAGAAGTGGAAAAGGAAATGGTTGGTATAAGAGCAGAGTTCAATAAGATAAAGCAATGGTTTAAAGATAGAGAAAGAGACCAAAATTATGGATGGATACTGAGGAGGAAACTAGTACAATGGTCAATTAAGAAATTGTATGTGATGAAACTGAGGAAGAAGATGAGGAATTTGAGTAAGAACCTTGTTAAGGAAGCTCAAAACAACTGAATGTGAGGAAGATGATGAGGGAAAACCATTTGAGAGTTTTACATATTGTTCAGAGGATTAGTATATGATGGTTGAATCATTAATGAAAGATAGAGGTTGTATCAAATTTAAACTTGATAATTGGTGTGTGGATGCAAGACTTGTTGTTGATGATTAACAAAGTATTAATTTTGTTGTATGCAGAGATGATGGATAGAAAATTGCTAAAGAAATGGAGTTGCTAGAGGAAGAATTTTTGCCTAAAGATAGCAAAGACGAACCATTAATAGAAATTGTTGTGCAAGAAAATGATCGCGCAAATGAAGTGAAAAGGGACCATAAGATAAAAGGATCAGATGTAGACATGGAAAATGTTGTAGCAGAACTGAATTTTTTAGAAGATTGGTTGAGCGATCCGAAGATGGAGTATGAAATTATGGTGGATTGAAGGAGTTCAAAAGAGGATAAGGACAAGTTTTCCATGCATGAAATACAACAACTAGTGGAAAACATCGATAATACGTCCCAACAAAAATATGATATCTTTGGAAAGGATGAAGAAACACAAGTGGTGACCAATGAAGCTTCAGTGGCAGTAGAAAACAACAACAACAAAGTTCAACAAGGAAGCATTAATGTGTACTAGCCAGAAGACAAGTTGGACATCAAAATTGAAGAGATGTTGAATTTGATGCTGAAAGGGCTTTAGAGGAGGTATTTTAGACAAAGAAGAATGGATGAAAACATATTGCAGATGACTAAGCGAGTTTACATCCGCAAGGAAGGAGGAGCACTGCAACATAAAGTTTGGAAGCCTGGAAGAATGAAGCAGACAACAACATAGCAGCAGTCGCACGATAGAGAAAATGACTAGCTGCAACATAAAGTTTGGGTTCCAAGAGGATTTTATCAGTCCATAGTAGCACATGGTGAGGAGACCATGAATCTTTTATACCTTAGGAGTATGATGCAGGAGCATCTTACCTCCAAGTCAAAATACATTTTGACTAGAGATAGGGGTCTTTCATTTACCAAGGGAGTTGGTTCCCTAATTATTTATTTAATTGTATTTTCCTATGTTTTCATGAGAAAATGTATATAAGTGATGAATATTGTAAATAGGAGAAGTCTTGAGAATATTTGAGAGAGTTAGAGAGATCATAGGGTTAGTTAAATCTCTTGGAGAAAATAGATCTAGGAGATATAGTAGTTAGTAAATTGGGAATTGTGGATCTAAACCTGAATTTAGTTCAGGATCCTTTGTATAATTATGTAGCCAAAAAAAATGTGAAATGTGTGTAGAAGTGTGATAGTGATAGAGGAGAGAGGGTTGAGAGGCTTAGAGGCCAAGAAGGGTCGAATTAATGTAACTCAAGCCAAGGGAAGCCTTTGTATATCCATATATGTGTGTATAGACATTAATGGAGAAATTTTGTTTGAGTGTTTGAAGTCTAAAAAATTGAGCTCTTGTTGATTGTTGCGCTAATGTGTAATTGCATTTTATTTTTGTATACGAGCGTGATACAGACAAGAAAAAGTATACACATATAATATTGCAAACAAATTCATGTTGATAGAGCAACTAACCATCGTCTTATCAATGTGTGAGTGGGAGGTTGCAAGAGCGACATAGGAATTTGAAAGCATTGATAGGGCCAGAGTCCAAATACACAGGTGGGAGGAGAAAATACTTAGTATTTTTAAAGTTTCAAAGGGAGACTGTTAATTAATAGTGTCGAAAGATGGAAGTCAGAGTTTTTTCAGGAGGAATAATGTTAATTAATAGCGTCGGGTTAGAGGTTCCATCTCGGGAGTCGAGAAAAGAGCACTTAAGGGAGCATTCAGGCCGATTGGGACTGGGCTAAAGTGTGAGGACAACTAATAAAGGATCCAAGATTATGTGGAACACAAGTGGGACCGTGAGTAACGTTGACTCATCCCGAAGGTGAAAGGCTTGAGCTCTTTTTAGAAAGGAGTAAGATTGGCAATTAACGAGAGACGAGGTCAACAGTCAATGAGAAAATCCCAAGATCTGTTTCCCGGAGGATTTGATTGCGTGCATGGTTGGATGGGTTGGGATGCATAATCGCAGGATGATGTGCCCCAGTGGGATAAAAGAACTGTGTATGAATGGAAAGGTGTCGGGCTGATATGCAAAAGCTAGACAATATGGAGGGAGTTAGGATGATGTGTATAAAATGACAAACAGAGGTAGTTAAAAGCACCATAAGTTAATAAGGTAGGTCACACATAGATATAATAGACACATATCTAGGCTCTTGTGGCTATTTTTAATGATTTTGGCCATGGTGGTTCAGTTAATAATGTTTGGGTCGCAGTGATTTTGGCTTGAAAAATAAGGGAAAAGTCTGATTCGGCATTGAGAAGAGTTCTTGGAACAAAGAAGAACTTTGATCCTAAGTCTTGATTGGAAATTCGGTTTGCGAATTGAGATTTCGCACTGGTAGCATGGACTTGTCGACGACTTTGCTTAGAACAACACACAAGATTGGATTTGAACCAAACCTTTGAGTTTGATGTGTGAATGGGTCAGCAACTATTAGAAATGGGCCTTCAAACACACCATGGAAGTGAAGGAAGCACTAAAGCCTCGATAAAAAGACCCTGGGCACAAATAAGCGGGCCTATCATTGATAAGTGGCTAGGCCTACATCATATTATCAATATAATGATAAAAACATTATTAATGAAATCTATATTTAAAATTAAATTTGAGATGTATCATTCATTTAAATTTAGAGTCATTGTATAATATTTGACTTTAACTTTATGAAATCAATTAATTTGAGTTGTGATTGCAAATCCTATTATGGACACTTTGTGTACAAAAAAAAAGGATAAGCAAATAAAAATAAAAATGGTCCAACATCATAGACTGTACAAGAAAGAAAAATATAATTGATAGTAAATGTTTAAAAGCATGGACTAATTTTTTCATGGAGTGTCTTTAGTTAGTGGCTAGATTTTTCATAGGCTACTAGGCAATCTTATGTCCATACTAATTTTACAGATCCTACTATGGACATTTAATATAAAAATAAAAAGTTATAAATAAAAATATGATGGGAAAAAGGCAACCTTAACCCCCTACAACAATGTGATTTTTTTTTTGCACTTGTTATTTTAATTACAAAATTCTTTAAACTTTTGGATGTATATTATAGATTTTCATTATGTAATATAGTAAGCTAAAATCTATCATTTCTTGGGATATTCTCATGGGTATAATATTAGATTGCAAATTAAAAAAAAATATGTTCACCGAACAACTTTGAATTCTTACAAAATCCCAACTACCCGCATTATACCTTTCTTTCTTTCTTTTTTTCCATGAGAAATATCTTTATATTACATATGAGGAATATACATGTTTCGGTTCTCAAGTGACTCTTGAGACTCAACAAGAAGGCTTGACATCATTACAACAAAGCTCATTATGTCACTTGTAAGAATTGGACATGGGTGGGAAGGATAACAATCATTCCTCCCAACCACTTGAGATAAACCCATTTTGACAACTATGTGCATTATACATAATTCAATTATTTACTACCATTTACAAAATATCATTATGATAAATATACCATGTGTATAATTTGTATTCATTCTCGTGATCCAAAAACATCAAACAAAATAAATGGAGTAAATTATGCCCTTTGGAGACCAAAAGTTATACTTATATTAATGTCATAATTTTAAATTATATAAGAAAAGAATGAATTAAAAAAAGTATAGTTAACTATAGTAAAAAATGAGCAAACCATGTCTACATGTTCTATAATTATTAACAATAATCAATCATTATTTTTAACTAGAGTATACCAACCATAACCCTTTAATGTTGCATTGTAACAAATTTTTGGATTCAATCGCTTATTCATATAATCTAAAAGCATTAAATTGAATAAATAGATTAAATTATGTGCTTGAAAACAATGATAAATTTAAATCATAAGATCATTTTTAAATATTCTAGAATATCATAATCGATTAAAAACAAGTATAGCCAACCATGTCTACATAATCTACAATAGTTAATAATAATCGGTCATTATTGCTAACTATAGTAGAGCAACCATAACCCCTCAATGCCACATTGTAACATTATTTTGAATTGAACCTCCAATTAATATAATCCAAAAGCATTAAACCAAACATAGTACATTATATGTTTTAAGAGAAAATGCTTAATTTAAATTATCCATGTCAATAATCAATTGAAAATGACTATAGTTGCAACCTTTGATGTATGTTGAATCAATCAACTTAAAAATAATCAAACATGTTTGTCATAGTAAACCCAACAATGAACCAACAAACAAAACAAAGATCAATTATAGTTAAACAAAAGCATTAATTATAATGAAGAGAAGGTGATAAAATATCAACAACAATCAATTTCAATTATATCAAACAATAATAAATTATTATAATGTATATTCAAGCAAAGTGAATTAAAGTCAACAAGTATGACGAAGTTAAGACCACCAAAATAAAGCATAAAGCTCCAAATATCTAACCAGTATTATCACATAGTCAACAAAGGTTAGCAAATTGTCAAGCACAATATAAACTCATCAACAAGTACAATCAAACGAGGTCAACCATTGTCAAAAGTGAATGATAGGAAAGAAAAGTTGTCTTTGGGAGACACCACATTATAATATGATGTAAAACATGTTAAATTATTCATTAATATTATGTATAACATTCCACATTGGTTATGTCACAATATGGTGTAACCATTAAGGAATGTAGCGAGTAAAGATAGTCAACTAAGATCATTGTCAAGGTCACAATATTGTGTAACCATTAAGAAATGTAGCGATTAGAGATAGTCAACTAAGATCATTGTCGAATGTGATAATGATTAAGTAATATTGCAGTACAACATAACCCTTTAAGAACATCATAATGAAGAATAAACCATGAATGAAATCATATTTTAACATAACCATTTTAGAATATAGCAAATTGACATAAGGCAAATAATAAGAATGTGGCAATGAGACATAACCATTAAGGCAACATGGTCAACCATAGTAGGGATGTCCAAAAAAGTGTACAAATACATGAACACAAGGAGTGTTCAACCCAAATACATGTCAGTAGGGATGTCCAAAAAAGTGTACAAGGACATGGTAGAAGAAATGAACAGAATTGCATTGTAGGAGGAGCCATCCCATAAATGCACATCAGAGGTATGCCATCATCGATTTATTCGTTTATGTGCATTAAATTTAATTATCTCGTGCAATACTAAATTTTCAAATGTTTTTTTTTTTGCGGAAAAATAAAACAAAGTGGAACCCATTTAGCACATAAGACAAGAAGACAATGTAGAAAAGGGTTGATCACAACGTTTGTGAGTACTTACATTTTTTGTCTTAATTAAAATTTCATATTTGTTGTGATCTATATGTGTTTATATATTTAATTTACACTCATTCATGGATGTAGTCTAATAGGTGTTGGTACAAAGAAGAATCAATCAAAGAATTGATGAACATTGGGTTAAGTAAGGTTTTTGAGTCTATGTTGAAGTATCAAGGGTTAATTGAACAATTTGTAAGTAGCTATGTTGTTTAACTTCACTCATTTTATAATAAATGGAACAAAAAATAATAATTTATATTAATTATATATATGATTGTTGTGGCATATAATTAAACATACAGGAAACAAAGTATGGAGTGGAGCTATCTAAAGACATTTTGAGAGGCGACATGCATCATGGTTTAGAAATGATGTGTATTCTTTATGAATAACTTGCTACTATTATATGCTTTCTTATTTACGTAATCATGTAAATTCTACTATATAAATGTAAATATTTGTATAACACTTTGTTTCTCTATTTGTAGATGGAACATCAAAATCAAGTCGATCAAGAATCCTTTAGGTTAAATAAGCCCAATACAATATCAAGTGATGAAGAAATGAGGCATGCATATCAGTGCATTGTATTCTTTTGAACTCATTTGACTTTGTTTGCCATAAAATAAATGTCAATGCATCTTAACAAGTAACACACCATGGTTCTCCATGTTGGGTGTCCAGGTGAGCGACCACCCTCTTTCGCTTGTGATGAGAGCCAATAACATAATTGGAGGAGGCAGGTTTCCCTCCAAGTGGCAACATGCACGAATGCTCGTACATTACATCAAGGTGGATCTAAAACTTAGTTTGAGCGATCTCATAACATACTTAGTTTCAAATGTGCAAACCTTTAGGGAAGGACAACCAACCTGAAGATCAACCTGCAAGGGGATTTTGAGTAATATTATGGAAAAGTATGGATAGAGGAGGTGGCATAATAGCTCAGGGTAGCATGATAAGTTTAAATACACTATGTTAGATGATGACTGCATGAAAATAATATGCCATCCATAGGGCACCATGAGATTTTGCAGAGTTGCTTGTCCTCACAGACCCATTCATGGAGGCTCTGAGGCACATTGGGAATGTAGTGCTCCTCAATTGGAAATCACGTGAGCCAGGAAACTTCACCAACAGGGGAATTCACGACAACCATAGACAATTCAAGTTTGGTTTTCTCATCATTCCAATTTGGAATTGTGTTTCGATTATAGACTTCTTGGCCACAACTCTGAGCAAAGACAATGGAATATTTGGCATCTAGTTTTATCTCCCTTCCTTGGGTTTGTTAATGTTATGTAGCCATATCAAAATAATAGAGAAACATAATAAAAGATAAATCAATGACTAGATAATAAGCCACTCCAAGGGGGCAACCTCCCTATACATCACATAAGTGAACAATTCTTGGATGATTCAAATGAAAAGACTTCCTTGGTATATATAAGAGTCTAAAGGGTCAAATATAAATAGGGCCTACATAACAATAATAATGTAAACAATAACAATAGTGGGATTCTATGGGCACAATAATAATAATATGGGTACTACACTAGTATTATAGGGATCTAACATACCCCTCTCCTTCAAAAAAGTGTTGTCCTCAACACTGAGTAGATATGGATGCTTCTGTATGAAATACTCATCCTCCCATGTGGAACCTTCAGTAGATAAGTTATTCCACTTAATGAGATACTATGAAATTAATTGATTTCGTAGCTGTCAGATTCTTGTTTCTGTGATTACTTCAGGCTCCAATATGATTTTTCCTTGCTCGTCAAGCCCTGGAAATATAGTTTGAACTGGGAGCTTGTCACCTATAATCTTCTTTAAGCATAAAACATGGAAAATTGGGTGTACTCATGAACATGCAGGCAAATCCAATTTGTATGATATAGTACCAATATTTTGCAACACCTCAATGTAAGGACCATAGTACTTTGGTGATAATTTATCATCCTTCTTATCTTGCTTGAGGGACATTTGTTTGTATAGTTGTAGCCATAAAAATACCCAATCTCCCACATCAAAACTTATTTCATTGCGATGTTGATATGTTTGTTGCTTCATTCGATTTTGCGCCAAAGTCAGGCTATCCTTTAAGATTTGGATAACTTGTTGTTGATGCTCAATGTGATCTTCCATTGCTTGAACCTTAGAATTGTCTCTTAAAGATGATATCATGGATGATGGAAAATATCCATAAAGCATCATAAATGGGGTCATTTTTGTCGTGGTATGGAAGGAAGTGTTATATCACCATTCTAAAAGAGGAAACCACTTGACCCACTATATTTGTTTATTAGATACAAAGCAACAAAGATATCATTCCAAACATTTGTTCACTATCTCAGTTTTCCCATCAAATTGAGGATGATAAGATGAGTTATGAAATAGTTGAGTACAAAGACAAGAAAGTAATTATGTCCAAAAATTTCAAATGAAAATGGGATATTTGTCACTTACAATAATATTTGGGTTTCCATGTAGCATTTGAATTGTTTCCACAAATGCAGTAGTTACTATACTGGCTTTGAAAGGATGAGATAATGAAAAAGAGTGTCCATACTTGGTAACTCTATCAACTACCACCACGATGACACTCTTTCCTTTGAACTTAGGTAAACTTGTGATAAAATCCATTGGGACCTCCTCGCAATACTGACATGGAATGGCTAATGGTTGTAAAATACTTAGGGTCTTAATTGTCTCAACTTTATTTTGTTGGCAAACCAAACATTCTTCCCCAAACTTCTAAATATCAAATTCAAGGTCATCCCAAAAAAAATCCTTCTTGACCCTTGGTAAGTTTTTAAAAATCCTGAGTGCCCTCCTATATGAGAGGTGTGTAATTCCAAAAGAACCTTTTGTTTGAATTGGGAGTTCTTACATAGATATAAGTGATATTTGTACCATAGTGAATCGTTTTTCATATAATGTATCAGATGCACCAAGATCTTGTTGCAACTTTGAATGAGTGTCCACACCTCTTCATCATTCTTCCATTCATTCCTTGCATCAGTTATCTAATGAGGATGGATAAATAAATTTTACATAATAATGCTTCCACATCCTCATCCTTTCTTGAGAGCGCATCTGCAACAACATTTTGCTTCCCTTTTTTGTAGATGATTTCAAAGTCATAACCCAACATTTTTGTGACCCGTTTTTTATGCTCTTCTAAAGATCATTTTTAATCCAAGAAGTATTTAAGACTATCATGATTTGTTTTTACCTTGAAGGGTCTTCCCATTAAGTAAGGGTGTCATTGCTTCGGGGCATGTATTATTGCCAACATTTCCTTCACATAAATAGGTTTGTGTAAATACTTTCCCTTGATTATATGACTTTCAAAAGCAATGGTTCTTCCTTCTTGCATTAAAACAACACCAATGCCATTGCCCGAGGCATCACATTCCGCAATAAAGGTTTTTGTGAAGTCTGGTGCAGCTAAGACCAAAGCTCGACACATTGTCTCTTTAAGATGTTCAAAGGCCTTAGTTGTTTATGAAGTCCACAACATGCATCTTTATTTAGTAATGTTGTTAGTGGTGCTACTATTTTCCCATAATTATTAACAAACTTGCGATAATACCATGTCAACCTGAGAAATCCTCGAAGATGCCTTAAGGTTGTGGGGATTTTCCATTCTTTTATGGCTTTAATTTTCTTAGGGTCTACCTTAACACCCTCATGAGATACAATATGACCCAAATATTCCACTTCCTATACCCCAAAGAAACATTTGGAGGGATTTGCATACAATTGTTTCTCCTTCAATAGTTTGAGAACCCTATCAACATGTTGAACATGATCTTTCTAGGATTTGTTGTAGATTGGTATATCATCAAAAAATACTAACACAAATTTTCTAAGGAAGGGTGTGAAAGTGGAATTCATCAAACCTTGAAATGTGGAAGGTGAATTAGTAAGGCTAAAAGGCATGACAAAAAATTCATAATGACTTTCACGAGTTCTGAACATTGTTTTCAGAATGTCTTCTATCTTCATTCTAATTTGGTGATATCCTAAACGAAGATCCAACCTGGTGAAGTAAATTGTTCCATGTAGTTCATCCAACAATTCATTAATGACAGGAATGGGAAATTTATCTTTAATAGTGAGCTTATTGAGCTCTCTGTAATCTCAACACAAATGCCATGATCCATCCTTCTTGTGCACCAATACTACTAGAGAAGAGAAAGAACCTTGGCTAGGTTGAATTATACCTGCCTCGAGCATTTCTGTAACCATACATTCAATTTCACTCTTCTGGGCATAGGGATATTTATAGGGTCTGATGTTTGGAGGAACACTTCCTGGAAGCAAGTGAATAGCATGATTGATGCAGGAGCATCTAGGGGTCTCTTCAAAAAGGAAATTTCTGAAAGTTCTGCAGAAAAGTCAAAAACTTATAAAAGCTATAGAAATCTCTAGGATTTCTAAATTATGTAAAAGCTCTAGAAAAGAATGGTAGTTATGATAGGATTAATTTTGAAAATATGGAAGGTGTCATAAAATCCAGCCTTATCGATTTTTCCCTTATACAAGTCCAATAGATCTTAACTTAGTGGATCTGAACCCATGAGGTTCATTTAATGTAATCTCTGTATATATTAATCATGAAATGTATAATGAAAAAAAATGTGTGAGAGTATGAAGGAGGTGTGGAGTATGAGTTAAATTCCCAATGATAATCAAGCCAATATTATATTGTAAATATTTTGGTCTTACTGAAATATATCTGAGTTTTTTAGTGTAATTGTTGTGTGGGTTTTTTAATTTGTGGATTAGAATTTGAAGGCAGTTGCAACTTGCATCATTTTTTGGTATCAGAGCTAGTTATCTCTTTAGAGAAGAGAGTCAAAGATGGTTATGCTCTTTGAGATTTAAATAAAGGATAGTTGATTATACAAACATTAGAGTTGCGCAGCAGAAGAATGTTGGAGAAACGCAACAATGCAATAGGTAAATTGGTCTTTATATTTTTGAATTTATTTGTGCAGAGGAATTGATGTTTGTAGGTAGCAACTGAAGGAGAGTGATAGTGGATCATAGCTTGGAAGTTGTGACAGAGAGAACAAGTGAAAAAAAAACTATGGCAGAAGAACCTTGTAGTAGAGGAAGTTCTCAAAAGAAGTAAACCGAGTAAGTGCAATAGCCAAAGGATTAGAGGAGTGCTCGAGAAGGTTCTAAGGAGAGAACCAAAGAAAATACCAAAAGTTCAAGCTAGTGAAGAAAGCTTGATGAGGTATTGAGTAGCAAGAAGAGGAGACTTGCTACAGAGGAGAGGCTTGGTTGTAGTTCACTGTTGAGCATGGAGAAGCTCACAAAGTTAGAGAAAAGGATGACCACAGAGGGTCATTACAAAGGTTCAGGTGAAAGCCACAGGAGAAGGAAAGAAGATGTCAAGGAAAATGACATAAAGAGCAAGTTGAGTGATGAGGAGTTTGATAGGGAACTTGCTGAGATTAAAGTACAACTGAATGTACTTATGGAGCGGCTACAGAAACATGAGGAAGACCAGAAATGCGGATGGATTTTTAAGAATAAAGTTAAATGGCTAGTTAAAGAATTGTTTGCAAGAAAGTTGTGAAAGAAGATGAGGCACATGATAAGAACCTGGTTGAAAGAAGGGGAACTCAAGGTAGTTGAGTACGAGGCAAAAAAAGTGCACTATTGTGACCCAGAGAAAGAGCCATTGCTTGGAGAGAATGAGGACGAAGCAGTGGATGAGATCCAAGATTCTCATATTTTTAAAACTAATGAATTTTTTGTGGATGCAGGTATGGAAGATGGTGGACAATTACCTACAACTGTCACAAAATTAGAGGAAGAGCGAAATGGAAATTCTATTACAAGTGATGAAGGTGAAGGAGGACAAAACTCTTACTTTGTTCTAAGCCAGGATGAAGAGAAACACTTAAATGCAACGCTTGTGAAAGGAGGTATAAAGAGGAATGATGAACATGAAGATGTGATTAGGGAGATAGAATCTATGTTATTTCTTGAAGATGAAATTCAGCCTCGCGTACAACATTCAAAATAATTTTTTAGAGATTTTGAGGAAGAGATGACATTTTTGGAAAGCTGGTTGGCAAGAGATGAAGGTTGCATAGAGGTGGCAAAGTCAGTTGGTTTGGAGAAAAATATTAGTGTTTCATACAACAGTATCATGCCTAAAAAGAAGATGCAACCAGCAGAAGTTGACAACAAGCTTCAGTCAAGAAACAAATTCGACAAAGAGATTGATGAGTTGTGGAAACTTATGAAGCAACATTCCAAGAGAATGTACGGAAAGGAGAAGAAAACATTCAGTCAAAGAATGCAGTCAACTGAGAGAAATTATGTTAGCAAATTAAATGGACAACAACAAAATAAAGTATGGGACAAAGGAAGAATGAGTAAAGGAATTTTTTTCCTTGGAAATGACCAGTTACAATTTAAATTTTGGGATCCTGAAGGAGTTGTTACATTGTTACAAAAAGTGAAAGACCACATAGAATGGAGTCTATGAATAATTTTCTACCTTGGGTATTTGATGCAGGAGCATCTAGGGATATCTTCAAAAAGGAAATTTATGAAAGTTTTGCAGAAAAGTTTAAAACTCATAAAAGCTAGAAAAATCTCTAGGATTTCTAAATTATGTAAAATCTCTGAAAAATCATGGTAGTTAGGACATGATTAGTTTTGGAAATATGGAAGGTGTCATAAAAATCCACTCTTGTCGATTTTTCCCTTATACAAGTCAAATAGATCTTAACTTAGTGGATTTGAACCCATGAGGTTCATTGAATGTAATCTTTGCATAAATTAATCATGAAATGTATAATGAAAAAAAGTGTGTGAGAGTATGGAGGAGGTGTGGAGTATGAGTTAAATAGCCAATGATAGTTAGGCCAATATTATATTGTAAATATTTTGGTCTTAATGAAATATATTTGAGTTTTTGAGTGTAATTGTTGTGTGGGTTTTTAAATCCGTGGATTAGAATTTGCAGCTTGCATCAATGGTCATGATTGTGAATAGGTGGGAGAGCTTTAGGAGTATCAAATACCTTGGAATGATTGTCAAGAACTCTTTGGAGATATAGAGAAATGCATGAATTAGATGTTTGAACATGTAGTGAGTATAATTGTTCAATTACCCTTCGTTGTTCCTTCTTCAAAAGATTTGTCATGCGATTAGAGTTGATTATCTTCCCAAGTTTCCTTGTGATAACCGTTAATTCAATTGCATTTCCTTTCCATTCCATAAAAAATTCAAGAAAAGTTCTTGAAAATTAAAAGTTATCATCCCCAAAGATTGTAACCATTGGACTTCTAAAACAATATCAACACCAACCATTGGAATGGAGAGCATTGAATTATTCAATACATATTCCCCCATGGTTAAATTGACTTTATGGTACTTCCCTGAGCAATATAGTTCCTCCATTTACAATTACCACTTGACATTTTAGTGCTGGGTATAGAAAGTAATTCAAATCCTTAGTTACCTTACACTGGATAAAATTATGGGTACTACCTAAATCAATCAACATTATTACCTTTTTCTTCTTGATATATCCTTCTACCTTGAGAGTTTGAGGAGTGGTAATTCCCACTAATGCATTACAAGATATGGCCGGATTCATTTCTTCTTTTGCAACCCCTGGGGTTGGTTCCTGATGTATATCTTCTTCTTTTGATGTTTCTTGTTCCTTTTTTTCCTCTTATTCACAATCTATATAAAATAGTTTCTTCTCGGCATACTTATGACCTTTAATGTAGTTTCTATCACAACTGTAATAAATCCCTTTAACTCTTCTTCCCTTTAGTTGTTGTGGTGTTAGCCTTGTCGGTTATGGGAGGCTAGGAGTGAAAACACTTCCATCTTTATAGTTGTGAGTGGTAGATCCCCTTGTTGCCATAATTTTGATTTCAGCTTTTCGTGCCACCCTGAATGCGTTCTCCAATGACTTAGGTTCCCAAAGGCGAACTTCGTGTTAGATGTTATCCTTTAAAGTTCCTATGAAGACATCAATCAAATGCTCCTCTACAATATCAGTTACCTTGATATTCAATCTTTGGAAGTCCTCAATATGCTCCCCAACTGAACCCTTTTGTTTCAGATTTATCAATTGGTTAAAGAAGATATTGCTCTTTGTATCCTCATAATGTGTTATCAATTACTCTGTAAAAATTGTCCAAGTGACAAATGATTTACACGAACAAATCCATCGATACCACACAAGTTGATTGGGTTCTAAATATAAAGATGAAATGGGTGCATTTTGCGTTATTGCACATCGTGTGGATCAAAGAACTGCTCCATCTATGGTATCCATGTCACCATATACTTGCCATCAAACTTCGTCATATCGATCTTTGGAGTATGTTGGTCTTCAACCTAAAGTTAGAGTCTCTAGAATAACAATTCACATTACTTTTGTTCTCATCATGAGTTTCATGGAATACCTTGTCACCATTAGGAAGGATTTATTATAGCAACTTTGTCAAACCTTCATTCAAACCTTCCATGTCTGCATTTAAACCTTTTATGTCCCCTTTTATGTCTACTTTTAAACCAATCATCATCACTTTCAGTTCATCTTTGTTTCTCTTTGTTTCACTTGGTCTCGTAATTTTGATATATCATTTTGCATTTCTTCTTCTTCATGCGTTATAGTAAAGCTTTCTAAGGGCTTAATGGGTGTAGATTTTTTTATTTATTTGGGAGGTATTTTAGAACCAATCAATGATATATATGCTTCACTATTCCCTTTGAATCACTTCAAACTGATTTTTCAAACAAAAATTATGCAAATTCTAAAATACACACCTTTCAAGAGCTTGATTTTGAGCTTGTCGGTCTAGCTGGCCTTGAAACTATTGGACCTCTGTGATTTCGGCCTCCCAAGCTGTGAAATTTCATCCTGAAGTACCTCTCTGTGTCTTCTTTCCAACGCCATAAGTCAGACGGAGCCTTGGATCATTCAAGATAAAGTTATGCCAAATCTCCCATGATGGCTTGATTATGGAATGATTCAGTGGAGCGAAATTGTACAAAATGCCACGTGCCATTGTTTTAAACTTTAGACTTGAGAATCCAACCCGAAAAACCACAGTTTGTGCACTTTCGATCTCTTTTTATGGAATTCAAATTCGATGCTCGAAGAGAGATTTATGACGATTTTCCCAGGGACACTTGTTTGAGACTAAATTCTGGAGCATATAGAAACCCTAACTTCTTTGGACCATATCTTCGAAAATATAGCAAACCAAGGTTTGAAATTGTAACCAGATGTTCATCAAGATTTCGACTCCACGTGGTAGCAATTTCAAATTCTGAAGCTTCACAAGAAAAAAAAAAGTTATAGCGAAAATGCCACAATGACTCGTTTCAAGCAACAAATTCATAGTATTAAGAGCTCTGATACCAAATGTTATGTATCCATATCAAAATAACACAGAAACGTAAGAAAAAAATAGATCAACGACTAGATAATAATTTGCTTTGAGTAGGAAACCTTCCTTTACATCACATAAATGTACAATTCTCTGATGATTCAAATGACAAGACCTCCTTGGTATATATATGAGTCTAAAGGGTCAAAATATAATTGGGCCCTACATAACAATAATAGTGTAAGGGTTCAACAATAATAATAGTGGGATTCTCTCTGAGGCACAACAATACTAATATGGGGGCTACACTAGTATTTTTTTTTTTTAACACATGGTGAATCAGTAACTGCCAGGCCTAATCTATGGGAGACCCAGGATCAATCCTCGTAGCTACCTCTATAACACCAAGAGTACATCCAACAACCTGCAATTCGGATATACTAAGTTCTTATGATTTTGGCAAGAGCCGAGACTCACGTAGCCACCAAGACGATCATGGGGAATCTACTCCTTGAGTCACCACCACAACAGGACATTGTACTCAATGAGATTTGAACTACGGTCTCTTGAGCTTCGCCCAAGTAGACTTACCGTTAAACCACACAACACTGTACGGGGGCTACACTAGTATTATAAGGACCTAACAGTTAATTCCGGGGGACCTTTTTATCTCGACAGATAAATATTTCAGTTGATTTGTGGTTATCTTCCTAAACACTTTACCATTTTTCTCTCCCTATCTAGTATCTCGTCAACCTTGTTTCTCCAAAAGAAACCCCCTTTCCTTCCTCATTGACTCTCTAATTTGATATCTCAGCTTTCTCTATTTTTCTCCCCCAACTTTAACGTGCTGTCACTACCTTTCGTGTCGTCTACTTCTCCCTTTGCACTTCACCTTTATCTAAAGTCAGGATCAATGCTCAGACATCGTCCTTCTGGTATGCATTGAGGGGGAATAAGAGGGTGACATGGCTCCTCCCCATCCTCTAAGCATATCCCACCTTCTGGTAGTTACACTCACGCCCAAAACATTGTGCAAACAACCATGGAGAACTACAGGGATATTATCCTTATAGTAGTCCAAAGGGCCATCTCTAATGTCGAGGAGAAAGTTAAATAGTCTAGGTGCGTCATTTTGGACAACCATGTTGCACAAGACACTAGGGCAGGGATTCGTTGGGTGGGGAATTCCACCATGGCAAGAACAACATCCTACATGCATACTATAAACCTCTATTAGCACATCAAGACACTCATGGGAAGAATATTAACTAACAAAGCTAATAATCAACAATAATTGGTCATATGCATGGCAAAGTTGATGGGTTGAACATAAAGGTTTTGATCCTTGTCAAACACTTGAAAAATATTGAATTATCACCATCCAAGGATGACAAAAAATGTCAACCACAGGCACCAAGGAGCAATCCAACAACAGAAAGACCAAGCCGACTAGTCTCTTGAAAAAACATCTCTTTAATGTTATTGTTATATGCATGTTTCGTATTTTAAAAGTTAATTTCTTTGTTAGTAGTAATATTACTATGATTGTTTATTAGATAACCCATAGAATCAAGACCTTGAAAATTTTGCACCTATGTTACTAGTCTAGTTTCTTGAGTGGTGGACCAGTAGCAAACAATTATTGTGTGTCACTCATTTTGAAAGTAATATAAGAGGTTTGTCTTAAAAAAAACAATAACACACCACGGTGCCCATTAGTTAAAATATCACATCGATGATTGAAAAGGTGAAAGTGTTATTATTTTAAATGACATACATATGACTACATCTATCTATTTAAAATGTCATGGTATGCATAATTACAAAACACACCAATATGGCAAATCTACATACGTGTCAGTGTTTGATAACAAAGGAAGTGTCAACATCTCACCTCAAATATTCAAAATTTCACGTCCCTCCAATGCATATAGTAATATATATACATTAAAATGCCATAAAAAAAACCCCTAAAACCTATGATGTAATATTAGTAACTACACCAACGCATCCTATCAAAAGGGAACTAGCTCGTCATATAAAAAGATGTAGTTAGTGTGTAACATGTGTCTAAGAACATGTGCATTTAATTTTGTGTATAGCCTGATGCTTTTTAATAAGGTATGCACCAATGCATAATATATGCAATAACATCAATGTTTGGGATGTTGTGTACGCTTCAGTGCCTTAAATATATAATGTAGAGATGCATTTATCTGTACTACAAGCACTGAAAAATCCTCCACTTGATGCATTTATATATGCTTTTAATTGTTTAGTTACAACAAATATCCATTTAAACAGTCACAAAATTCTCCACTACAAATGACAAAGTTTTTTTGTTTTTTTTACCAATCTTGTAACACTAAAAGCCTTTGCAAAAACCTTTGCTATAATGTGTTTTCCATTTTACGACCCTTCTATAATAAAATTATTATTTTTGTTATTATTAATGTTAACATTACCATGGTTTTATGGATACATAAGCACCATTGCTCAAGAATATACAATATAAACCAACATTTAATTGTATACAATACACATCAATGCGTTAAAAATATAAGACACCTTAGTGCTCTCAAAATGTATAATACATAGTAATGCTTATATGTTTATGTGCGTACTTATGTGCATTATATATGGGCTCCCTCATGCATACATTGTGCCTTACTATTAGAAGCACATGAAGGGAAAAGCTTTTGTTAGGACTTCCGACAATTTAAAAATTATTACATATAATGAATATTCACTATAACCTTTTTTTGTTAGCTGTTAATTTTTTTATAGAAATTTTCTCAATCTTATAACACTAAAAACCTTTGCAAAGTTGTGGTTCCCTTGTAATGTTTCGGGCATGTTCAACATAAACCACCAGTAACAAAGATTGGGGAAACTTCATTTGGATCTATTGAACAATCAACCTAGTTTAACTCTCCTCTGCATTCATTTTGTTTATTCAAAAATAGAACTTTTTTTCCACTTTGTTATGCTCCCACCCTCCAACTTGTAGGTAAGAACAAGATTGTTGGTACCTTGCCAACCCCAACCAATGAGTAGCTCCAATCAACAATTGGCTCACAACTTCTCCTCTTTATTGCTCAAGCTAATCTACCTCTCAAGCTAAACCTAATTAACCTTTCAAAGCACAATAGTACAATAGATAAGAAAAAAAATATTGTGATTTAAAAGCTATCACAAATTATAATATCCTTCAAAGCTAATTAAAATTTTAGATAAATATTTATCTCAATTATATAGCATCATTATGTCATGAAAATACCACAACTTTGATCCTAACGATGAGCCTTATTTTGGCATCATTTTCCACCTACATGTTGACTACGATAATACCCAATATTTTGAACTAGATAAAAACCAAAATTTTCACTTGCAAACATTCCATATGACAAAGCAATTGAAATTATATCCCGTGATAAATTAGTAGAATAAATGCTAAATTTTCTACCTAAATTGGGTATATAACAATTTCCTTCAAAAAATATGAGCTCATGTTGCAGTGACTTATCAATTTGGGGTTGATCTATTGGTGAATATGGATATTGTTGTCACTCGTTGCTTTATCAGTCTTTAGTTGCCTCAAGTGCCGAATAGTAGTGAATTTGAAGCCATTTTTAGTGCCACAAAAGATCTCAGAGATAAATCAGACCCTCTCCATTGCCTAGTGCTCGGAAAGAGCTTTCCAACGGTATATGGAAGTCCAAAAATGGACTCCTAGAGCAGAAGTTGGAGCATGTTGAAGTTACCCTTGGGAAAGCTGGAAAACAAAGAGAGAACACCAAAGGAGCAAGGCAAATCGCAATCGGAGGTCCAGGGGCAAATCACAATCCCGCATCCCACAAGTCCGGCAGTACCACGATCACGCAGTCCCGCGATCCCGCAGTCCTGCAATCTCGCAGTCCCGCGATCCCGCAGTCCTGCAGTCTCGCAATCCCATGATCCAACAGTCCTGCAGTCTCGCAATCCCACGATCCCGCAGTCCCATAGGCCCCGCATCCGGTATTTCAGCCTTCCTGCAGTCCCACATTATCGGGAATCGACGATGTAAAGGGGGCTGCCACTTTAAAAGCCTTGTGAACTGCCAATTTTGCAATATAGTGTTACATAACCAAGGGAGGCTGAGAATCATTAACAAAGAAAAAGCATGACAAAACAAAGGCCGGACTACCCCCTTCTCTGTCCTCCACGTGGCATCGACATATCGGCGAAGTCCTGGATATAGACGATCAACAGGTTTTCCATTCCAAGACCGTGCAGAGGGTCGATTCTGCGCTACATTGTAAAAGTTATGGGGAAGGCTGAAAACCAAATATAAAGGAATTTGATGGAAAAACCAAGGTCAGGCGGACCCCTTTTCTCTCCTCCACGTGGCCATGATCAGGGGTCTTTATTGGTACTCTAGGTGGGAATGAGGGGGACAACCCGCTTGCACACAAATTGAATGCACATTGTTACATTGGAACCACATTAGACCTCTATACCTGAAACTCCCACTTAGAGCCTATTAGGACTCGACTCCTCCTCGCTACTTTACACCTATTTGAGATAACATCCCATAATGGGTGTGTTAGAGTCGGTCTTGTTAGTCCTCCGTCAGAGATCAAAACTCTTTCTGCATTTCATTTTTAGGTGTCTCGCTCCATTCACTCAGCTGCATTCCGCTAGGGGCATGCCATAATCTGTCGGAAAGGTCATGTCAGTCATTTCCCCTCATGTCTGGCACCTGCTGGCTTAAGTCTTTTGTCAAGGTTCACTAAAGTCCATGACAGTCAATGTTCGATCTTTTAATGGATGAGAGTCATTTTCAGTCATTAGGTCTAGGGATCAGATAAATTGGTCTTTAAACATGTCCAATAAAGCCATGTAGGCCAGAGGGAGGCCCTTACAAAGTTATGATTCAGAGATTTTCATCGTCATGTTGACAGATTAAGACTGTTCTTCAAAACTCTGTTTTGAAGAAAAGTCAAACAGTGTGTCATTTGTGATCATTTTCAAAAAAGTCTCCAGTTGATTTCTTCAGGTGCAGTCATGGTTTCCTTGGCCAAATGCCATGTCATGCGACCCCTGCAAAAGTGCCAAAAATTTTCATCATTTTACCTAAAAATTCAAACGGAAAAGTGAAATTCAGTGTTGCTTTAAATCAATGAAAAGTGTCAAAACAAAACATTATCAAAATGGGTTTTGAAGAGGCAAAAATCAAACCCATGACTCCCAATGCCTTTATAAAGGATTCCCACAAGAAACAAAGTCATTATGAACACAAAGGAAGAGAGAAACATTGCAAAGTGAGTGTGAGAGTGCAAGCACGCGTTTGGAGTGAGTTTGGAGTCTTTTCCAGGAGCGTGGCGCACACACAGAGGGGCGCGGCGCATATAAAGAGCGTGGCACACAGAGCGCAACCTCGTAGTGTAAAGTTAACACGGGCACGACACATATACCGAGCGCGACGCCCTGGGTTTGTTGCACGGCGCACACCCACAGAGGCCCGAATTTGTGCCAAACTTGCAACCAATCATTTTGAAACCCTTCAAATTAACAGGTAGGCTCTATATCTTGGCTTGATCATCAATTTTTATGGAATGTAGTGATGGTTCATGGCCGTTTAGAGTTGCAATAAAAATGCCTAAAACCTACCACTAGAAAACATCAAAGCCATTGTTGCTAGGGTTGCAAACTTGTGGTATTGATGCCAAGGCTCCTCTTTCACCTCTCATTTTTTCACTCCTTTCAATTGTTCCCTTCCCCCCTATCCCATTTTTCCCTATTTTCCCTACCCTAAAACATTACTAAACCCATATTCCCTATCCCTCCACTCATTGGTCAATGTAAACCCCAAAACCCTACCCTATAAAATCCCCAAACCCTCCTACATATCCCTAAACAAAATTTCCCCCCATAACCCCTATTCCCATCATATTATTCCCCTTCCTAACACTCCCTTTTTGCATTGTTCCCCTTGGTGGCAGATCTCATCACAACACCTAGTTTCATACCATCATCAAAGGGCAGTCCAAGCATAGTACACATACAGCAGTCATGGCATCTGAGCATTCATCGGAGTATGAGATGGAAACACAAAGTGATTCATCCTCGGAAGAACAGGCTCCCCGGAGACATCACAAAAGTGGCAAACATGTTAGGGATGAGCCAACCACCCTCACTGAATTGCAGGCCTGCCCTCTTGCTATGTCATGTTTCCAGCATCTATCATGTTTTGAGTTTTGTCAAAGGGTGGCTAATGTTCGAGTTCATCATGAGTTGGCCCATCTTTTTGTGCTTCACCTACATGGAGATCACTCTATCTTGGCCGGTGTCACCTTCACACTGACACCTGAAACTGTCTCATTAGCAACCGGCATACCGAATGTTGGAGAACCATGGCACAAGAAATAGAAGGTTGATCGGCAGCATTATGAGCCTTACATTAAGGCCACTTTCTTGAGGCAGCTCATAAGAGTCTTTCCATTCCGATATTTGAAAGATGAATATGCTCCACTCATGAAGTTGATCATGAAGTATTTCAACTGTGAGGGGAGGTTCTCTCGTCTATATGCCTATCACATCAGGTTACTCATGCACTTTACCAAGGTACGGATGATGAACATCCCATATTTCATTTGCAGGAACATAGAGAGGATGAACACCTTCATGTAGCACAAGACCCCTCAGCAGCAACTTAACAGTGTTTATCACTTTGCTCTTATTAAGATTTTTGTGGTTCATCAGCTGGGACTGCAGGGAATTACTTTGGATGATTTCATCTCCCGTGACCTCTTCAACACTTCACAGGTATTATCAGAGGTTAAGCATGAGGGTGAACCTTCTCGTCGGTATGAGCGCCATGAGACTGCTAGTGTGCCGGTTTTCATCACATATCAAAAAGGCACCAGACGTTTGTTTGCAGCGGCAAAGCGAGTGTTATCTCCACCGGGGTGGAAGGGGCCTCGCTTCCTCCATCAGCATCACAGGAACAGGACAAAGGCAAGGAGCCAATGCAGGATGAGGGGCCTTCAGGTGAGCCATCAGGTGAACGAGAGACCGAATTCGTTCTACTTCATGATGATGAGACAGATACAGAACCGACAAATGCACAGCTTAAAGAGATCATCCAGGAGCAGAAAGCAAAGATTCAAGCCTTGTCCCTTGATTTGGAAGATCCAAATGGAACATGAAATATCTGGAGCAGAGGAACAAACAGCTGGAGGATCAGCAAGCGATCATGGAGCTACAAAACATTCATGAGCATCGCCAAGCTGCACAAAGGAGAAGAGTTGAGCTCACGTCATTCTAGCAAGAGATTAATGAGGATCAGGAGGCCAATCTCGAGAGAGTTAACATGCACTTGGAGAGGTTGTTGGACAAGGCCAATAAGGACCATGCATTGCTCAGACACATGGCTTTCCACTACATGGCACGAAACAAAGTGTGCAAGGCCCGAATCAGGAATTTGAAGGCAAAATTGAGCAAAGCGACAAAGAGGAAAAAGAGGCAAAAAGAGAAAGATCGGCTTCAAATCTTGGCTGAGGCCTCTGTGGCCCAGTATAGCATCTCATAGAGGATCTCTAGCCCAAATTTCAAGAAATTTGGGGCAATTTTGGTCACATGGCAAATTTTTGGTCACAACACAGGTTTTTTTCTCCCAGTGGCGCGGCGCTTAGGATTGGGAGCTCCAAATCACAAATGGCTTGCATTTTTGGATTCAGCATGAAAAATCACACCTGTTGGTGCATGGACAAGAAATTTGAGCATGATTTGAGTCCCCAGGAGGTCAAAAACACTCAAAAAATGACCTCTCTGCCCCTATTTTGACACACAGGAAGCAGTCTTGGGAGAATGAAGTTTTGGAAGGGAAAATGAGCACCAAATTCAGAAATTCCACTTAGGTTGGAAAGTAGATAGGCCAGGCTTTCCAACAAGCACACTTGGGCACAATTTGGACTCCAGCAGGTACCTCAAAATCGCCTCCAAAGTGGCGCGACGCATATAGACCCAAAGGCCAAAATCACTTCCGCTCCGCGACATTTCGATTCGCGACTTTCTCCAAGTGGGCCCGCTCATTTACACTACACTTTTTTCGGCACCTAAGGCAAAGTTTAAATAATATTTTCACTAAAGGTTGGCTTCTATCCAAGTGGCAAAGGAAGGCGAGCAGTCACCCAAGACATTTGTCATTTTTGTAACGCTGCACCTGTAACTAATGGTTGGCTTTCCATTTCCAGTTTGTAATCATTTGGAAAACTCCCCAATTCTAGGCCGTTCTATTTCCCAATGGCATAGTCTATTTATTGTATGCAAACCATTTTCAAAGGGTTGGTTGGAATTTCTGGGAACTGTGGGAGGAAAACCCAGTCACTCACTGTACATTTTGACAGAGAATTAATGAAAGATTGCAGCTCTGGTTCATGAGATTCCTGTGGCGTGAGTTTAGCAAATGTATCTTCTTTATGTTTCATATGTATTTTGTTATGTTTCATATTTTCATTCACATTCATTTCCAGTGAAAGCTTTCTAAGTAAGAAAGGTAGAATTCAGTGCACTGCTCTGCCTTGGGATAGTTTTCACGTTCTATGTTTTCTTCTGTTGAAAAGGATTCATGTATTTATTCCCTTTTCACACTCTCAAACAATCTCTCCACCTCACATTTTTTCAATTCTAATTGCTAGACTTTCCGCCTGTCTTGCCTCATGAAATAACCTGCGTCTTTGAGTTAAATTCTCTGCTCATGCTGTTCCTTGGCCCCACACATCCCAGAAAACTCAGTTATTCTTCAAACATCTCCATCATATTTGTTTACCTAGCCTAAAATCAGTATCCATTTTTGAGTCATCTCAGACCCTATTGTTTATTTTCCTGAGTGTGACCCGGAGAGAGCCCTCTCCTGTTCTGGTAGGGCTAGCTACCAGACTGAGCGTGGTTTGTGGTTACCCTGAATTTTGCCTTCCTTCAGCCTAAGGCAGATTTAGGTGCTAACATAGTGGCGACTCTGCTGGGGACAAAATTCTTTGTTTGTTAGTCTTCTCCATTGCATAAACGGTAGGCTTAACCTACAAACACCCCATACTTCTGATAATTCTAAGCTTTCGGATGATAAGTTTAGGACTTGATAGGCTGAGTAAGTTGTTCATGTCCTTCTAATTTTTTCGAAAATAGCACGCTGGCTTCGAGACGATATACCAGAGCCAATCCAGATCCGGACGCTCCTCATATCTACGAAAACCCCAATTTGATTCCAAGACTCCTTCATCAAGAGAGCTCTATAACTCCCGTGTTCAAATCACATTCATGTCCTGACATTTTTGAGTATCTTGAAGAGCTTGAGTTTGATGAGTGGTTTGAAATATCATTGTTCGAGACCAAATCCGAAATGGTTGTTGACTATATTGTCCCCAATCCACAATTTCTTGTAGACTTAGAAACTGAAAGGGCTAACCGATCAATTGATAATTATATTGCAACCTAGCTTCAAACTCAAATTGTTAATTCCCTACAAACTGCACACACTCATCCAACACCTCCAAGACCAAATCCACCAAGAGTGATGGCTGCCCGTTTTGCACCTCTTGTGCTGCCTCAAGTTCTAGATGATATGCTCGCAGATTATCAAAGAAAAATCCCTTTGTTTGATGGTGCCCCTCACAGCGTTACCGCTCAGAAGCATGTAGACAGAATGGCAGATTTCTATGACCTTCATGAGATCGATGCAGAAAATGTAGCAATGAGACTCTTTGTACAGACATTTGCAGGTGAAGTTAGGAAATGGTTCAGAGGTTTGCCGGTTGCACGTATCACTACCTTGGCCGAACTGCAAAGACAATTTTTAGACCGCTGGGAAGTGAAAAAGAATCCTCTTCAAATTCTTGCTGAGTATGAGCAGATCAAACGAAATGCTGGTGAGTCGGTCCAAGACTACTGTATTAGATTCAATTCCGTTTATAATGAGATTCCTGATCATCTAAGGCCACTTGTGGGACTAGCTATGATGAAATTTCTGGATGGCTTTGATGCTGACATGGCTTATCAACTGAGAGAGAGAGAGCCGGCCACAATGGAAGACATGCAGAAAATCGCGGTCAGCGTTGAAGCAAATCTGTTGTCCAAGAGAGCTAGAGCAAAAGTAGAAAAGAAGGTCACAGTCAAGGAAGAGTCTTCCTCGATGGATCAATTACTCAAGAAGGTAGAGCAGATGCTTGAAAGGGTGAAACTCGACAAACCTGAGCCACAAGTTAGAAATCCTAACTTCTGTGGCCAGCAACAGCCACAATATAGGATAAGGCAGAGAGATCAATGAGCCCAAGATCAAACAGCACAGCAACCAGTACAGCCACCTCTGCAACAAAACTTTGTGCACGGATCAAAGTTTGATGAGGAAGGGAAGGCAATAGGGGAAGAGAACCACTTCTTTACTCCGGATGATTTGCCTACTTACATTACTGAAGAGGAGGAGTATGCGGAAAGTTCAGCTGCACACAAAGACGCAGATTTCATTCTAGCAAGTGACATAGTTTTGGAAGAAGAATCAGAGGAGTATCAAAGAGGCTATATGAATGCTCTGTCCGCTCAGTAGCGGCAATATTCACTTAGAAACAGGGATGTGCCAGTTAACCCAATTCAGAAGAGGAAGGAAGTTTCGACATCAAAGAATGATTCGTCAGTTGCACAAAAGAAAGGCAAAGAGGCACTTGGACCTGACAGCAGTAATTCACCATCAGCAGAAAAATCAAATCAGCAAATTGTATCAAGAGAAAAGGAGAGGAAAGAAGTCCCGGTCAAAGAGGTAGAAAAGACTTCCGTCTTTAGTTTAGAGAATGAAATTTCTAAATTGAAGGTATCCATTCCCTTGACTGAAATAATGAAGAACAACAGTTATAGAGGGCAGGTTTCTAAAATTTTAAACTGTAATCCAATGTCTGATATGGTAAATGTCGAAGATGATCAACCCGAAATGATTTTTAGGCCAGCATTGAATGGTGAGTCTCCAGATAATGATGTGCCACCTTTTTATATCAATTTGAGATTGCATGATTTTGTGTTACACAATGCCATGTTCGATTCCGGAGCTTCTCACAATCTCATGCCCAAGGCTATCATGGATAAGCTGGGTTTGGACATCACCCGGAAATACCATGATCTCTATTCCTTTGATTCCAGCAGGGTGAGATGTATCGGGCTCATCAAAGACCTGGTTGTAAGTCTGGATCAAATCCCAGTGAAGAATGTTTTGATGGACATTGTGGTAGCGTATATTCCTCCCAGGTTCGGTATGCTTCTTTCCAGCTCTTGGGCAACGAAATTGAAAGGGACACTACAACTAGATTTCTCCTATGCAACAATCCCGGTGTTTGGCCAGATGAGAAAACTGTATCGGGAACAAAAAAATGAAATACATGATTACAAGTAAGGAGAAACCCACTAATCATCCAATTAATTATGTGCATACAGATCTAGAGTCTTTTGTTTTGTATTCGGATAGTTTTAATGATGTAGATAGTCAGTTAGTTGAAGTAGAAAGCATTCCAGAAATAGTAGAAAGTTTCAGAGAAGTTTTGAAGAAAGAAGTACGAGAACAACACAACACCATTGAGAAATCAGCTGAAAATAATGGACAGCAAGCAGGAAAAACAAAGCCAGCAGAATTTCGGCACTTGGAAGAAGAGGAAGAAGGTTTGTGGACCATGGATTTCGACGGTGCAGTGGGAAATGATGGTGTTGGAATCGGTATTTGGCTACGCAGCCCTTTCTCCGCCCCGAACAAGGTGCCTAGTAATGTGCGGGTATGCTCTTACAAATTAGCTTTCGATTGTTCAAACAATGAGGGCGAATATGAAGCCCTGATTGCTGGCCTAAAGATTCTAAGAAAGCTGAATGCTAAGAGGATTGCATTCTATGGTGACTCCGAGTTGGTGATTAAGCAGGTCAGAGGCGAATATCAAGCAAAGCATCCTCGGATGCGGGCTTACCGGAATGCAGTCCTAGACATCCTGAAATTATTTTCAGAATATACCTTGACATGTGTGCCTCGTGTTCAAAACAGCATCGTTGATGCTTTTGCTAAGGCAGCCAGTAGTTTGAAGATTCCAATGAACTCCAGTAATAAATTCGAAATCCATGTCAAGCATCGTCCGACTGTCCCCGACAATCAGAGGTATTGGCAAGTCTTCCAAGATGATGAGGAGATTGATGATTTCCTGCAAAACAAAGGTAAGTTCAAAGAGACCTCAATTGATGAAGAAAACGATGATGGCTAAGATGAGGTGCAAATCAATCAAATGGACGTATTGCAGCTGAAGGATAACATCATCCCTAAAGGCTTGATACCTTTAGAAGAACTCTTTGATCAAGATGATGTAGCCCGCAAACCAACATTGCAACCAACAGAGAAGGGTGTTGAAGAGGTCAATATCGGAACAGCTGCTAATCATAAAATGGTAAAACTGTCTAAAGCATTGCCATAAAAAATGAAAGCCGAACATATCAGTTTGCTGTCTTCATTTGCTGACGTGTTTGCTTGGGATTATTCTGACTTGAAGACATACGATACTAATATCATTCAGCACACTATACCCATTAAGCCTAATCAGAAACCTTTTAGATAGAAGTTGAGAAGACTAAATCCAAAACTGCTGCCATCAATTGAAAAGGAGATAAACAGGTTATACAAATCAGGAATCATCGTTCCCATCAGATTTTCGGATTGGATCTCCAATTTGGTGCCCGTGCGGAAGAAGACAGGTGAGATTCGCTTGTGCATCGATTTTAGGAATCTCAATAAAGTTTCATTGAAAGATAACTATCCACTGCCCAAAATGGATCATATACTTCAGCGAGTAGTTGGGGCATCTCGTATGTCACTACTTGATGGTTATTCTGGATATAACCAAATTTCAGTCCATGAAGATGACCGAGACAAGACAGCATTCACTACTCCATGGGGAACTTTTCATTACGCTAAAATGCCTTTCGGTTTGAAGAACGCAGGTGCCACCTTTCAACGGGCAATGGACTTGGCTTTTGCAAATGAGAAGGATGTCTTTTTGGTTGTATACCTTGATGATCTGACGGTGTTTTCCAAATCTGATGAAGAACACATGTATCATCTGAAAACTGTCTTTCAAAAGTGCAAAAAATATGGTCTATCACTGAATCCGAAAAAGAGCTTGTTTGCCATGGAGGAGGGCAAATTACTTGGGCACATTATCTCAAAAGATGGCATTCGTATTGATCCTGCATGTGTACAAGCAATTCAGCAAATCGATCTGCCCCGGAATAAGAAGGAGATTCAATCTTTCAATGGTAAGATGAATTTTATACGCCGCTTTGTACCTAATCTTGCTGAACACTTAAGAGAGATTACCAACATGCTTAAAAAGGACAGCCAAGTGAAGTGGACAGAAGAGGCGGTCAAATCTTTCAACTTAGTCAAATTGGCTCTTTCCTCAGCTCCAGTTCTAATCAGCCCGGAATACACTCAGGATTTTATATTGTTTTCATTCGCTTCGGAGCATACTATGGCAGCGGTGTTGATGCAGAAAAGAGATGATCATGAAAGACCAATTGCTTTTTTCAGCCGGACTATAAGAGATGCAGCCTTAAAGTACAACATCATTGAGAAGCAAGCGCTCGCACTTGTGAAAGCACTGAAAGACTTTCGGGTATACATTCTCCATTCTCATATTTTGGCTTATGTTCCTAACGCTGCTGTCAAAGATGTTTTAGTGCAGACCGATCCAGAAGGAAGACGAGGCAAGTGGATTGCAGCTTTGTTGGAATATGATGTGGAGATAAAGCCCACAAAGCTGGTTAAAGGACAGGGATTGGCAAAGTTAATGGCCGAATCAAACTTGCACGCCTTAGACATAAATCTGATCACTTCTATGTCCGATGAGAATGAGGAAGGTTCGTCAATTCAGGTATCTGAAATGTTTGCTCTTTCTCCGTGGTATTCAGACATCATATATGTGCTGCAAAATTTGTCACCACCACCCGGCATGACTAGAAACAAAGCTAGAACTCTCAAATTAAAGGCTGCCAAGTTTTGCATTCTAAATTCTGCACTTTATTGGAAAGATCCTGGTGGTGTTCTTTTGAATTGTTTGGTGGAAGAAGAAGCAAAGCAGGTCATGGAGGATTTCCACGAAGGGGATTGTGGTGGTCATCTTTTTTGGAAAACAACAGCAAATAAAGTTTTGAGAGCGGGATACTATTGGCCGACATTGTTTGCTAATGTGTATAAGGTTGTCAAGAGCTGTCATAAATGCCAGATTTTTTAAGGAAGGCAGAAATTACAACCTTTGCCGCTTAAGCCCATTGAGGTGAGTGCCCCTTTTCAGCAATGGGGGTTGGATTTCATTGGTGAAATTCATCCCGCTTCTTCCGGTCAGCATCGATGGATTCTCACGGCAACAGATTACTTCACGAAATGGATCGAAGCAATTCCCACCAGACAAGCTACAGATACGGTAATTATTTCATTCCTTGAAAATAACATCTTGTCTCGCTTTGGTTGCCCGAATAAGTTAATCACTGATAACACAATAGCTTTCAAATCGAAAAGGATGGTAGAGTTTTGTCATAAATATCACATCCTTTTGGGTCACTCAACTGCCTATCATCCGCAAGGAAATGGATTGGCGGAGTCCTCTAACAAATCTTTGGTCAACATCATTAAGAAGCTGCTGGAAATCAACAAGAAGAGCTGGCATAAGAAGTTGGTCAATGCACTTTGGGCAGATCGGGTCAGTCAGAGGAAATCCATTGGTATGTCCCCCTTTGAGCTTGTGTATGGGGTTGATGCCTTGTTTCCTACCTCTCTCGCAGCCCCGATAGTCAAACTTCTTCAGGAAGCCGGCAGTGAAGATGATCCTATGCAGAGAAGATTGAATCAGATGATCCATTTGCAGCAGACCAGAGAAGAAGTCTTCCAAAACACATCCAGGCTGCAAGAGAAAATTAAGAAAATTTATGACAGAAAAGCAAAGGCGGACAAATTTTAGCTGGATGATGTAGTACTGAAGTGGGATGCCAGGAATGAGGAAAAGGGAAAGCACGGTAAATTAGAGAATCTCTGGAAAGGTCCCTTCAAGATTGCAGCATATCGAGGTCAAAATGCCTTTCTTCTGAAGGAAATGAATGGGGAAGATTGTCCAGGAGGGCCGATCAATGGTCGGCTGCTCAAGCGGTATCACTTCTGAGTTGTTTCTACTGTTTCCATTGTCACTATAAATACCATTTTATTTCAGTTTTGGTTTGAGTTTGTCTAGTCAGTCTTTGAGTCATTTTAAGTCCAACTTTGAGTCAGTCCGAGTCAAGTTTCAGTCAATAAATGAGTCAAGAGTTGCACGTCGTTTGTCGAAATGATGACTCCATAGCCCAATGGATGAAGGCATTGTCTGCTCTCACAAAGATCTGCTGTTATTGGCACCTCCAAGGAGCTACCATCCCCATTGGAGCCAATGTTAGAGTCGGTCTTGTTAGTCCTCCGTCAGAGATCAAAACTCTTTCTGCATTTCATTTTTAGGTGTCTCACTCCATTCACTTAGCTGCATTCCGCTAGGGGCATGCCATGATCTGTCGGAAAGGTCATGTCAGTCATTTCCCCTCATGTCTGGCACCCGCTGGCTTAAGTCTTTTGTCAAGGTTCACTAAAGTCCATGACAGTCAATGTTCGATCTTTTAATGGACGAGAGTCATTTTCAGTCATTAGGTCTAGGGATTAGATAAATTGGTCTTTAAACATGTCCAATAAAGCCATGCAGGCCAGAGGGAGGCCCTTACAAAGTTATGATTCAGAGATTGTCATCGTCATGTTGACAGATTACGACTGTTCTTCAAAATTCTGTTTTGAAGAAAAGTCAAACAGTGTGTCATTTGTGATCATTTTCAAAAAAGTCTCCAGTTGATTTCTTCAGGTGCAGTCATGGTTTCCTTGGCCAAATGCCATGTCGTGCGACCCCTGCAAAAGTGCCAAAAATTTTCATCATTTTACCTAAAAATTCAAAGGGAAAAGTGAAATTCAGTGTTGCTTTAAATCAGTGAAAAGTGTCAAAACAAAACATTAGCAAAATGGGTTTTGAAGAGACAAAAATCAAACCCATGACTCCCAATGCCTTTATAAAGGATTCCCACAAGAAACAAAGTCATTATGAACACCAAGGAAGAGAGAAACATTGCAAAGTGAGTGTGAGAGTGCAAGCACGCGTTTGGAGTGAGTTTGGAGTCGTTTTCAGGAGCGCGGCGCACACACAGAGGGGCGTGGCGCATATAAAGAGCGCGGCGCACAGAGCGCGACCCCGCAGTGTAAAGTTAACACAGGCGCGATGCATATACCGAGCGCGACGCACTGGGTTTGTTGCGCGGCGCACACCCACAGAGGCCCGAATTTGTGCCAAACTTGCAACCAATCATTTTGAAACCCTTCAAATTGACAGGTAGGCTCTATATCTTGGCTTGCTCATCAAATTTTATGGAATGTAGTGATGGTTCATGGCCGTTTAGAGTTGCAATAAAAACGCCTAAAACCTACCACTAGAAAACATCAAAGCCATTGTTGCTAGGGTTGCAAACTTGTGGTATTGATGCCAAGGCTCCTCTTTCACCTCTCATTTTTTCACTCCTTTCCATTGTTCCCTTCCCCCCTATTTTCCCTACTCAAAAACATTACTAAACCCATATTCCCTATCCCTCCACTCATTGGTCAATGTAAACCCCAAAACCCTACCCTATAAAATCCCCAAACCCTCCTACATATCCCTAAACAAAATTCCCCCCCATAACCCCTATTCCCATCATATTATTCCCCTTCCTAACACTCCCTTTTTGCATTGTTCCCCTTGGTGGCAGATCTCACAACAACACCTAGTTTCATACCATCATCAAAGGGCAGTCCAAGCACAGTACACATACAACAGTCATGGCATTTGAGCATTCATCGGAGTATGAGATGGAAACACAAAGTGATTCATCCTCGGAAGAACAGGCTCCCCGGAGACATCACAAAAGTGGCAAACATGTTAGGGATGAGCCAACCACCCTCACTGAATTGCAGGCCTGCCCTCTTGCTATGTCATGTTTCCAGCATCTATCATGTTTTGAGTTTTGTCAAAGGGTGGCTAATGTTCGAGTTCATCATGAGTTGGCTCGTCTTTTTGTGCTTCACCTACATGGAGATCACTCTATCTTGGCCGGTGTCACCTTCACACTGACACCTGAAACTGTCTCATTAGCAACCGACATACCGAATGTTGGAGAACCATGGCACAAGAAACAAAAGGTTGATCGGCAACATTATGAGCCTTACATTAAGGCCACTTTCTTGAGGCAGCTCACAAGAGTCTTTCCATTCCGATATTTGAAAGATGAATATGCTCCACTCATGAAGTATTTCAGTTGTGAGGGGAGGTTCTCTCGTCTATATGCCTATCACATCAGGTTGCTCATGCACTTTACCAGGGTACGGATGATGAACATCCCATATTTCATTTGCAGGAACATAGAGAGGATGAACACCTTCATGCAGCACAAGACCCCTCAGCAGCAACTTAACAGTGTTTATCACTTTGCTCTTATTAAGATTTTGGTGGTTCATCAGCTGGGATTGCAGGGCATTACTTGGGATGATTTCATCTCCTGTGACCTCTTCAGCACTTCACAGGTATTATCAGAGGTTAAGCATGAGGGTGAACCTTCTCATCGGTATGAGCGCCATGAGACTGCTAGTGTGTCGGTTTTCATCACATATCAGAAAGGCACCAGACGTTTGTTTGCAGCGGCAAAGCGAGTGTTATCTCCACCCGGGGTGGAAGGGGCCTCGCTTCCTCCATCAGCATCACAGGAATAGGACAAAGGCAAGGAGCCAATGTAGGATGAGGGGCCTTCAGGTGAGCCATCAGGTGAACGAGAGACCGAATTCGTTCTCCTTCATGATGATGAGACAGATACAGAACCGACAAATGCACAGCTTAAAGAGATCATCCAGGAGCAGCAAGCAGAGATTCAAGCCTTGTCCCTTGATTTGGAAAGAGCCAAATGGAACATGAAATATCTGGAGCAGAGGAACAAATAGCTGGAGGATCAGCAAGCGATCATGGAGCTACAAAACATTCGTGAGCATCGCCAAGCTGCACAAAGGAGAAGAGTTGAGCTCACGTCATTGGAGCAAGAGATTAATGAGGATCGGGAGGCCAATCTCGAGAGAGTTAACATGCACTTGGAGAGGCTGGTGGACAAGGCCGACAATGACCATGCATTGCTGAGACACATGGCTTTCCACTACATGGCGGGAAACAAAGTGTGCAAGGCCCGAATCAGGAATTTGAAGGCAAAATTGAGCAAAGTGACAAAGAGGCAAAAGAGGCAAAAAAGAAAGATCGGCTTCGAATCTTGGCTGAGGCCTCTGTGGCCCAGCATAGCACCTCATAGAGGATCTCCAGCAACATAGGTTTTTTCTCCCTGTGGCGCGACGCTTAGGATTGGGAGCTCCAAATCACAAATGACTTGCATTTTTGGATTCAGCATGAAAAATCACGCCTGCTGGTGCATGGACAAGAAATTTGGGCATGATTTGAGTCCCCAGGAGGTCAAAAACACTCAAAAAATGACCTCTCTGCCCCTATTTTGACACACAGGAAGCAGTCTTGGGAGAATGAAGTTTTGGAGGGGCAAATGAGCACCAAATTCAGAAATTCCACTTGGTTTGGAAAGTAGACAGGCCAGGCTTTCCAACAAGCACACTTGGGCACAATTTGGACTCCTGCAAGTACCTCAAAATCACCTCCAAAGTGGCGCGACGCATATAGATTTGGGCGTGGCGCATATAGACCCAAAGGCCAAAATCACTTCCGCTCCGCGACATTTCGATTCGCGACTTTCTCCAAGTGGGCCCACTCATTTACACTACACTTTTTTCGACACCTAAGGAAAAGTTTAAATAATATTTTCACTAAAGGTTGGCTTCTATCCAAGTGGCAAAGGAAGGCGAGCAGTCACCCAAGACATTTGTCATTTTTGTAACGCTGCACCTGTAACTAATGGTTGGCTTTCCATTTCCAGTTTGTAATCATTTGGAAAACTCCCCAACTCTAGGTCGTTCTATTTCCCAATGGCATAGTATATTTATTGTATGCAAACCATTTGCAAAGGGTTGGTTGGAATTTCTGGGAACTGTGGGAGAAAAACCCAGTCACTCACTGTACATTTTGACAGAGAATTAATGAAAGATTGCAGCTCTGGTTCATGAGATTCCTGTGGCATGAGTTTAGCAAATGTATCTTCTTTATGTTTCATATGTATTTCGTTATGTTTCATATTTTCATTCACATTCATTTCCAGTGAAAGCTTTCTAAGTAAGAAAGGTAGAATTCAGTGCACTGCTCTGCCTTGGGATAGTTTTCACGTTCTATGTTTTCTTCTGTTGAAAAGGATTCATGTATTTATGCCCTTTTCACACTCTCAAACAATCTCTCCACCTCACAAATTTTCAATTCTAATTGCTAGACTTTTCGCCTGTCTTGCCTCACGAAATAACCTGCGTCTTTGAGTTAAATTCTCTGCTCATGCTGTTCCTTGGCCCCACACATCCCAGAAAACTCAGTTATTCTTCGAACATCTCCATCATATTTGTTTACCTAGCCTAAAATCAGTATCCATTTTTGAGTCATTTCAGACCCTATTGTTTATTTTCCTGAGTGTGACCCGGAGAAAGCCCTCTCCTGTTCTGGTAGGGCTAGCTACCAGACTGAGCGTGGTTTGTGGTTTCCCTGAATTTTGCCTTCCTTCAGCCTAAGGCAGATTTAGGTGCTAACAGGGTGAGTGCCTCTTATAGTACCTCACCCTTCACAGGTCGGGAGAGTCACTTAAAAGGGTTCCAGGTTTCCCCCTCAGGTCCACCATCCTGAAGTGAGTGGAACCATCAAAATGAGGCAAGGAGGCCCCCGACTCCCTAACCTCAACCTCGATCTCAACTCTGTTAACCCGCAGTATGGGTGGACACGTGTCACTTAGTTTCGGTGTTTTAAGGGGTCCAATGGGGCCATTTTCAGGTGACACATGTCGCCACTCATAGGGTGACATGTGGCAGTGATGACGTCACCCTAGGGATCGGCGATCGTACAAAGTGAAAATTCAGTTCCTCGTCGATATCCTCCCCAACTGTGATTGCAATAAGGAAAAGGCCCCCCGGATGCGATAATTTATTGAGGTGTATTATATAATGGTTTCGCGTCCAGGATATTGGCTGATGCAGTATAAAGAGTTAATGAAGGCTCTTGGAGTTATAAAGGAAAAAGGCCCCAAACAGGTTTCCATAGGCCTTAGCACCTGAGGGCTAAGCACTCGGTCAAGCCCCCGATCACATGAAGGAAGAAGTACAAAGGGGATGAAAGCATGAGGGGCTAAGGGACAAATCAGAAAGCAGTCGGAACTCGCATGTTTCGTGTGTTTCTGCAATAAAAGCCGCACCCGAAAGACTACTCTGCTACACTGTAATACATATCCCCAGGCAAATCAGGGCGCCGATTGCGTTCAACAGGAGGTTTAAGGCTGAAATGACAGAGTCAGCGTTGAAAGCATTTAAAGGAGAATAGACAATGAACCGCTTCAACAACAGAGAAATGCATCACGACAGGGACGTGGCTCGACCAGAGGCCTCCACAAGAACAATAGAGGGACACCTCCTCCTTCCTCTTTCCAACTTCCTTCTCTGTTCATTAATTTCTGTAAGATTCCAAGAAATGCAGGAAATCCCTATTGTAATCACAGTTTGGGCAACAGAGCTTCACCTTGGCCAAGACAACCAGTTGATCTGACAGCTGAGACTCGGCCCAGGGATATTTTGTATTGAATCATGTTTGATAAATGCTCCCCCTCCTCTTATAAATAGGGGGAAGCAACACTGTAATGAAGGGGGGTGGTTGGTTGGTTGGTTGGGCAAGCTGGCTAGTTCCAGAATTTCTCACCTGCTGGGTGAGTTCTGAGATACCATTTGTTCTATTCATGGAGGGGACTTAACTGATGTTGGGATTAATGCATGGATTGGTTGTTTGGACCCTTTGGATTAATGAAACTCCCTGTTGATTCCAAGCATAATGGATGTGCAACATGTTTTCTTGGTAATTTCATTTCACTTATGTATTTATTTCCCTGAAATAGTGTTAATGGAGCTGTTGGTTTCTTGTTGGTTCATGGATTTATCTTAGTTGCTCAATAGTAAACAATACCTGTGCATATCACAGATTTACCTCTGTTATTCATTAGCATGCAGTACCTGTAGAATTACAGATTTACTTGTGTTTGTGATTAGCTTACAGTACCTGTGGTGGCTCAGATTTACTTTGGTTGTTAAGCAAAGAATGATACCCATATTAATATGTAGCCTGAAACCTTAATCAGTGATCAACTATTTCTGCCATTTCACCTTCCTTTCTCTTCCATATTTCTGCTGGAATATTATTGCTAAGGATTATGTTCATTTACAGCCCTCTACATATGTTTCCCTCCTTCTTTTCCTCCTCTCCACCACTACTCCAACTTCAGTTTTAAAGTTGTCTCATTGTTGTGTGTCGGCCACCAGGAGAAGACATTTCTCTTTTAAGATTGTCTCGATATACCCCCTCATTTGAATCCCTGTATTGGCTTGAGTCCACCTTAATGAAGGCTTATTGAACCAAGCCCCTCCTATTACCTTTTTACATGACAATTGGAGTGCTGATAACCCCTCACATATAATCTTTCATGCACTCCTCTATTTAAGATGTCCTAGGCACTGGTCTACAATCAACCCAGAGGCTATCTCTAGGAGGCTTTTTATCCCCCCTGTAGCACTTGTGCCACAGGGTGCTAGAAAAAGCGACAACAGATATCATGAGTTCCTTTGTCCTCCCATCATATATTCATTATTGATTAGCCCATTGGAAGTGCCTTTTCCATTAACATTCAACACTTACAATAATTAACATATGTATTAACAAGAAACACATAATCCCTATTATACTCAATTCACTATTCATGGTCCATTTAAGAAAAGGCTTGTATTATCTTTGTGTAACATATCCACCTAGATTCCCTTTGGTGTTCCCTTCTCTTACTTCGGGGGTGCTAATATATAAAAGGGCTATAAGGTTAACTATCATCAATTTAATACTAATATCTATCACTGAAATTTTCAAATGAAAAAGTCACCTTGCAAAGCCAAAAATAAATTTGTACAAAGACAAAACAAACCAAACCACAAGAGAACTAAAAACAAATTTCCCTTTTCCTATAATATTCCATGCATATTCACCCCTAAACCATCGGCGACAAATATGTAGGAGCTTTCATATGGGCTTGCTAAATAATCAACTTGGTAAAACTCCATCGCAATCTTCTCCAAGAACCTTGAAAACTCTTGAACCTCATTGTTCTTCTCCACATTCATTTTGTTTATACAAAACATAAAATTCCATATATTTTTTTCCATGTTGCCATTCTCCCATTTTCCAACCTATGGGAAAGAATAAGATTGTTGGCATATTGCCAACCCCAATCAACAATTAGCTTGTGAAGAGCCCCAACAACAATTAGATCACAAAGAATGTACATGGCATGAGTGGGATTTAAATCCAAGTGGTGATGATAACAACTTCTCCACTATGCCAGTGAAGCTAAACTCAATTAAATATAAAAGCACATTATTACAACTCATTACAACAAATTATACTGCGATCCAAAAGTTATGACAAATTACAATAACTCTCAACAACCAATTTAAATAGAAATATTTATGTCGATGTTATATCATCAATTATTCCAAGCAAATAACATAATCTTGACCTTATTGATAACCCTTATTTTAGCCTTAGTTTTCACCTCCCACTTCACCATTATAACATCCAATATTTTGAACTATTAACAATCACATTTTCCACTTGAAAGCATTCCTTATGAAAAAATGATTGAAATTATATCCTACGATAAATTAGTGGAATTGATGCTAATTTACACCCAAACAAGGTGCCTAGCATTTTCCTTTGAAAATATGAACTCTTGTTGGAGTGTGTCATTGTTAAATTGGCAACTAGGGCCAAACTCCATGTGGGTCAGCTTATTTATGACAGCTGATATTTTTATTGGATCCCTCTCATCGAGAGGTGTAGGATTGATCTAAAGATCATCCAATTCCGATAAGTATTTATGAAGTTATGAATTTATTTATGTTATGGACAAATTGTTAAGTTGACCAGCATCTTACGTAGGCTCAGAAGCCCAATAGAAGTGTCTATTCATCATCTACGTTTTTAGTATAAATTGAAGAGGATTTGAAGTCATTTGGCAACTCTCTTCAAGTGATCTCCTCTCCATGTCTTGGGTTTTTGGAGAAGGAGATACACTATGGATTACGCTGGCCTAGTATGATAATGCCCTAATGGAGAACGTAGTCATAAATACACAGGCATATAAGGATGATCTACGCTGTCCAAAAGTCTGATACGCTTGAGCTAAATCTAAACACAGCTATGGAGGAGAAGCCTATACACAGCAAGAAAAGGCTCTTCATTAGGTCTACCATGGATGCAATAGAGACACCTAATCGCAATCAAAAGGAGACACCTAACACACAGTCAAAGGAGACCTATTCTCACAGTTATAGAAGAAACAGAACTTCGCATTCCTCTATGAGATTTCCATGTGAATCTTGTACAGGTATATACTGGAAGGACTGAGGAACAAAACTCAGGTTTTATGTATGAATTAAGGAGCAGGTATATGAAGCCACAGGGATAGACCTAGCTGCAGTCGTAGTATATGGAACCATGTTCATTAATACGTTGTATAATACGCTGCTCATTGAAGACCTAGCCGCAGTCATAACCACAGCCGTAGTTATCTAAGGACCTAGCTACGGTCTTTATGATACCCTAACATGCAGTCAAAAGGAACAGCCTTGAACGCAGTCAAGGGAGACCCTTATTACGCTGTCCAGATGTATTAAACGGAGGCCCTAATACGCTAACCTGTAGCCTAATATGCAGGTCATGAACAACATGGAAGTGAAGCCGCAGTAATACAAAGCTGTAGGTGACAGCGTGGTAAATCCAAGGCTATCTATGGAAAGAAACAGTCTTTCTAAGCATATTGGACAATGTAATACAATAGTGATCTGAAGATGAAAATCTTGAATGAAGGGACTATGTTACACACAACAATCCTAAGATATAGAACTCAGTGTCTTATGACAAGGGCAGCATGATAATCATGATGATGCACACTAGCAAGGGCAGCATGATAATCATGCACATTAGCAGGGGCAGCATAATGATAATCATGCACATTAGTAGGGGCAGCATAATGATGATGATGCACATTAGCAAGGAGCTACATGATGAATGGGCAACATGATAGATCAGATCATTGGCAGCGTGATAGATGGGATGCATGGGCAGCATGATAGATGGGATGCATGGGCAACATGATAGATGAGATCATGGTCAGCATGATGTATGGGCAACATAGTGATCATGAGCAGCATGATGATGCATGATGGTGCTACACGGTAAGGTGCAGCAAATGGACGAAAGGCAGCACTACGATAGGTGAAGCCGTCACCTTGGAGAATCAGTTGAAGCAGAATGTCTTCAACTGATCTCATCATTATAGGAGATGATCTATGCTCAGATCTAGATAAGTCAAAGTGTTGACTTCTGTTGTAAATGTACTATCTCTCTCTCTCTTTCTCTACTGAACTTTGAAGAACATAAAAGAAGAATTGATCAAGAGTTTCCCCACATTGTGGGGTTTGTCCCTGGCTAGCGCCACATCTTGTGTCCTCTTGTCTTGGCTTGTCTTCTACGATTTAAATTTATGTTCTATCTGTAGTTTACTTTAATGCTGATGTAATTGCTAACTGTGAAAATTTAAATAAATTTCTCTAAGCATAGAAAATACCTAAAATCAACATGGTATCAAAGCTGAGGTGAAGACAATGCCCAAGCAAGAGTGAAAGAGCAATCACCGAAAACAGTTCGGACAGGACAAAAGGATCAATGGGTTCCTCATCCCTTTTCTAATTCACCTAGTGTGAAGTCGAAGCAAAGAATCTCTTTTATGTACCTAATCGCAAGAAGAACCTGGTGTCCATCTCGGAAATGGAAGGTTTCAGGGTGGCACTCATTGATGGAAAGGTACGTGTTTGAAAATATATTTTTCAAAGATGTTTTTGAGTTCAGGGTTGTGTCAAGTCCACTGTGGACCATGTCCATTTACTCAGCATCGGAGGTCTGTGAGTCAGATGGTGACCGGGATGCCTGAATTCAAAAAGAGCATGAAGGTACATGTCTGAGATGTATCGAAGGAAAATCTTACAAGGGGACCATTCCCCTCATGTAGCAGGTCCACAGGTTTGGAACAACCAGTGGAGTTTGAGATTCATGAACGGGAATCTCATGTATACAGGTGGAAGAAAGCCCTCTATGGCTTGAAGAAAAACACCTCGGACGTAGTATGAGAGGATTGATAGCTGCTTGATGAAGCTGAGATTCACTAGGAATGAAACCAATCCAAACCATTACCCGAAGGTTGTGGATGATAGATCTCTCATACCGGAACCTATGTCTGACAGGTGCAGACCCTCTCACTTGTAGAAGTAAGAGGGAGTTGGATTCCGGATGTGAAATGATAAACTGCAAGCCTGTGACTACCTCGAGGATCTTAACTTTCAGAAGTTATATGGTAGTAATGTCAGACCAGATTTGGGAAATTTCTTGGTGAACTTCTGTCCGGACATATGTTTTGCAGTTAGCACGGGGAGCTCATATTTGGTTGAGCCTCACTGGATTGGTGCCAAGAATATTCTGAGATGTCTTCAGGGCACAATCTCTCATGGATTGAGATACAGTGCTGGAAATATGAAACTGCATGATTATTCGAATGTTGATTGGGCAGGCAGTGTGGAGGATCACTAGAGCACTTTTCAGTGCTGGTTCTCTTTGGATTCTGCATCGATATCATGGATGAGCAGGAAGCAGAAGTCCGTTGTTATAAGTACCGCTGAGACTGGATACATAACTATGAGTATGACCTCGTATGAAGTTGCCTGGTTGTGGAAACTCTTTAGTGAGTACACATGATGAATACCACTGTGATTCTCTGTGACAACCAGAGGTGGGATTCGATTATTGAGGAATCCCGTATTCAATGATTGCTCCAGCAGATAGACATCAAATACTGCCTTATCTGGGATATGGTAAGTCGATGAGCAAGGAGGCTCCATCGCACTGAGATGATGTACAGGTCGCTACACTTTGTCAGAGCCCCGAGGAAAGATCAAATTTGTGATTTTCCCGAACGACTTGGAGTCGTCGAGAGACCCTTGTAAAAGGGTCTTGCATGTTGCATACATTGAGCTCTGGGAGCTCTGGGGGCTTGCGGTTCTTACTGGAGCAACATACGACCACAGGGTGACTCACCCTCCCTTGGTGGTGCGCACTGGGACAAGATGATTCGCTCTCTTGTGGGACAGGATGATTCGCTCTCCTGTGGACAGGATGATTCGCTCTCCTATGAAACAAGATGATTCGCTCTCTTGTGGGACAGGATGATTCGCTCTCCTGTGGACAGGATGATTTGCTCTCCTATGAAACAAGATGATTCGCTCTCTTGTGGGACATGATGATTTGCTCTCCTGTGGACAGGATGATTCGCTCTCCTATGAAACAAGATGATTCGCTCTCTTGTGGGACAAGATGATTCGCTCTCTTGTGGGACAGGATGATTCGCTCTCCTGTGTAGTAGGATGATTAGTTCTCCTGTGAGGTCTAGATGATGTGTTCTCCATGACGATTATGTAGCAGGATGATTAGCTCTCCTGTGAGGCCTGGATGATGTGTTCTCCATGGCGATTGTGTAGCAGGATGATTAGTTCTACAGTGAGGACAGGATTGATTAAGTTCTCCTGTCGTTGCATCCTACCCATGCAGTTTGGGACTCATGGGAAGTACCTCTCATTTGATCAATGAGCAGGGAAATGAGGATAGGGACCATAGTAGTACCAATGGACGCATCGTTGTATCTACCGTACTCCCTATGCTAGGATGACCTTCATTGATCTGGGATCAATGATACTGGTCTGGGACCAGTTGTAGGAGTTGTACCTACTATGACGCTGACTTCAGGTCGGTTGAGACTGGTTTGGGACCAGTGGTACATACTGTTAGTGTCGGTCTTGAGCCCTCCATCAGTGATCAATAACTCTTTGCATATGCATTTATAGGTGTCTCATCAGTGTCAGTTTTGCATCCCACTAGGCATGCCATAACACTGAATGGAGGAGCTGGTCTTTGTTCCCTTCTTGGCTTTGCTGGATCAGGTCATACAACAATGTAATTGAGTCATACTTGTTTTTGTTTTTGTCTTGAGGTCCCATGGTCTTAGGTCTAGGGTTTTGAGTCAAAATCTTTTCAAGGTCATGAGTCATGGTCAGTAAGTGCCCAGCAAGGCGGAAGGAATTTTGTACATATGTTTCATTATCATTTTCTTCAGCTACAGCTCACTTTATGCCTTGGATTTAAAAAAAACCCTGTTTTTAAGTCCAGGCCATGAGGAATTTGTAAAAATAAAGCAATTTCCAAAAATTTGTAAAAGTGCCGACAACAACCCTGGTTCCTTCACTACAGTCCATCAGGCGGTCAACCTGCAAAAAGAATGGAGTCAAACGCATCAAGAGAGCTCATTTCAGGACAAAAAGACTCTAAACAGTGTTAAAGAGAAAAGCAAGTTCAAAACATTAGAAAGTGGGTTCTAAAGTTAATTTTTTTTTAAATGAACCTATAAAAGCTAATTTCCCTCTCTAGTCACTCTTATTGTGCACATGAAAGTCCAAATTTCGTGCTAGAGGCAAAGGAGGCAAATTGTGGCAATTTTCTGCAAGTTTCAGCACTTGGGAAGGTGCGCGACCATTTGCTGGTGCGCGACCAAACAAAGCGCTTTTCTCTGTGTTAAAATACACGGGCGCGACCATTTGCTAGTGCGCGACCATTCTGGGGAGGTGCGCGACCAAAAAGTCTGCCCGCCTTAAAACTCACCCAAACGCCAAATCTCCCTCAAATTTGCTCGATTTTGTTGAGGTATGTCTCTTCCACGTGTTGTGTGATGGTTTTGTGGTTGCAAAGGAAGGTAACGCTCATGATTTTATGCAAGGAATCAATAGAGAATAAGCTAAATGACTTGATGTTTTGCAAGCAATATGCATGGACAGTTTGTTATTTTTCAAGGAAATTTTTCCCTTTGTCCCTCCTTTTATTTTCCCCATGTAAATTACATATGTTAACATGTCATATTTATTGATCTCATTTGCAAATTAATCATACCAACCCTACCCCTAAATCCTATCAAACCCTAGTCCCCTCTAATCATTTCAAACCCTACCTTTTCCCCATGTTATATGCTCAAAACCTAAACACTAGTATACACAGCAAATTATATATCAAATGCACAGCAAAAGAATGAACAGAAAACATTGTAAAAAAACAAATAGAAAAGTGATGACAGGGCATACATTCAAGAATTGTAAAAAACAGTGAAAATTGCTACTTGCATAGCCTTAGAAAAAATAAAGAAAAATGTCATCTTGCTGTATGATGTCAAGGACTTGAAAGCTGAATAAAGTCATGACAAAATTCATTAAAGGTATCAGCTGCATAGCTATCAAAAAAGACCAGTTTTGCTGTGATTAGGGTTTTGCATTAACATGGTATTCTTCCCCATCCTTAAGACTCTGTTTTTCCCCACCTATTCCCTATATTAAAACCCTAATTCAATTGCATTTCCCTTCATTAAAACTCCTTATGCAATTGAATGTCCCTCCCTATGATCAAAGCACACAGTGAAACCCTAATTCCCCATGGTAAAAGCATGATGAAGCTGCCTCTGTTCTAAATGAATTGCTGTTATGTAAATTAGATTGGCAGTGATTTGTAAAGAGGGTTTCATGGTCCCCCTAAACCTAATTCCTAATATCCTTTTTTTTCCCTAATTCCCAAGTTACCAATTCCTTCTTCCTTCCGCTGCAGAATAATCACAGCAACCCCTTCCCATCATCTTGCAATCAAATACCCTAAACCCCTGTTTTTTATTAGCATCAAATGGATATTTTCACATGAGTAAAAACAGAGTATGCTCCTCAATGACATTCTAAACAAAATGAAATGAGCTGCCTGTTACTTGTACACAGTTGATGCTACCCTATTCCCCTATACCCATGACATCATTCCCTCCATGATGAAGATTTTCATTGTCCTTTCCCTTGGTGCTTAAAAAACACAGTTTCCCTAAATAAAGTATTGATTTGCAAATGGTGAGAGATGGAATGACATGTTTAGCATTGGGTGATGATTTCCTTCAGAATTCCCTGCTTATATATATATTTTTCCCTTTCCTATATGTAAATTCCCTCCCCTAACATTTCCCTCATGATGTTTCCCCTTGAAAACAGCATACTTCACAGCATTTTGCAGGCAGGGCAGCGGTCAATTTGACTTGTTTATTCCACCTTGCTCAATAACACCATGTCAACCACTGAGACTAATGAGCAAGGTGATGACCGGTCTTCTTCTACAGAGGTTGAGACACAACAGAGGCCTCGTAAGGGTGGCAAAGGTGTTCATCATAGAGGTTACATGTTCGCAAGGCAAAAATGAAAATTCTCCAAAGGAAGCTGTCAGAGGCCCCGAAGAAGAAGAAAAGGACAAATCCACTCCGCATCTTGGCTGAGGCATCTCTCACTCATCATGGTACTGATCAGCCTTGATCTAGCATCAAAATGTGAAAATTTTGAGAATTTTGGAGCATTTTGGAAATTTTTGGTAAAATTACAGGTTTTACCCACGGTTTGGTCTCACCCCGGGTGAGACCATTTTGGAGGACTGCTCGGAATTTTGAAAACTTGGCATTTTTGGAAAGGGCTTGCAAAAATAAAAATTACCAATGCTTGGGAGAAGCCTGGTTTTGAGTTTTGAGCCTCCAAAAGCTCAAAATACATCAAAAAAAATGACTTTCTGCCCACTTTTTGAGTTGCAGAAAGTGACCTTGGGAGAAATGGTTTTTGAGGGGTCAAATCAACATCAAATTCAGAAATTCCACTTGGGATGGAAAGTAGACAGGCCAATCTTTCCAATGAGCCATCTTGCACCTGATTTGGACCAGTGGAACCCACTCAAAAACAGCTGTGAAGGGGCGCGACCAGAACTTCCAGGGGCGCGACCATAAGTTCCAGTTTTGCCAGAACTGACTTTTTCGGTCAAAAAACACTGTTTTGACTATGATTGACCATTTTTACTTGTAGATGATGGATAAATGTAATATTTTCATGGCACTTTGATAGATTTTATCTCTCTTTACCCTTCTAGAAGCTTCCATGATGTAAAAAGTGAAAAATTAATGCATGGATGAGTTAGCTAAGTAATAGAGGCAAGTTGTTTGGCTGCCTATTTTCTAGTTCTTAGTTTAGAATTTGTTCAAACTGCTCCTAGAAAGCTGAGCTCGACCCCTAGAGGTGGGGAAAGGAGTTAGATGGTCTAGATGGTCTATATTATGCTCTCTCCTTCTCATTTTCATGGTTGGACTCTTGTGTAAGGAAGCTTTATTGTATATTGTGCATCTATTTCTGCAATTGAAGGCAAGGAAAGCCAGGGTTTTACAGACATCTTTGAGGATTCTTGTGGATCTGATTGTTGATGGTGTGTTCTCTACATGTTCTTGTAAGTTTGTTTATGTGTTTCACATCTCTCTTATGCTTCTAAATTGGACAGATGAAGTGGTAAAGTTTGAACTCATGTTTTGACATGCTCAACTTTTTAGTTTGTTCAATTTTAATGTTTTCTACTGTCTAGAGAGGATTCGAATTGTGTGTTTGCCCTCTTTAGCTTCTCCTCTATCATCTCTGATCATCCATCTCAGATTAAGACATCAGCACTCATTCCTACCTTGCCCCTTAGATACCCCTGTGAAAACTGTGCTCAATCCCCGCACTTTGAATTGCACTTCCACCAATTGCCACCAAAACCCCCACAAATCATCAAATCAAACCCCTTATCAATTTACTAGCCTAAAATCTTTATTCTTAATTGGTCAGCCTAATCATATTGAAAGATCTATCAAATCTGACCCGAGAGAGCCTTCTCATACCTCGTAGGGCTAGCTACGAGGTGAAATGGTTTGATGTAGCCTTGAGAGTTTGCCTATCTCAGCCTAAGTGAATTCCAAGCGCTAACACATACTATGAGACTGACTTCGAGTCAGTAGAGTACTGGTCTGGGACCAGTGGTAGGAGTTGTACCTACTATGACGTTGGCTTCGGGTCAATTGAGACTGGTCTAGGACCAGTGGTACATACTCTGAGACTGACTTCGGGTCAGTGAAGGACTGGTTTGGGACTAGTGAGAGTGGTACATACTATGACGCTGACTTCGGGTCGGTTGAGACTGGTCTGGGACCAGTGGTACACACTCTGAGACTGATGATACTGGTCTGGGACCAGTGGTAGGAGTGGTACCCACTATGACGCTGACTTTGGGTCAGTTGAGACTAGTCTGGGACCAGTGGTACGCACTCTAAGACTAACTTTGGGTCAGTGGAGAATGGTATGAGACATTCTCGATCAATTCTTCTTCTTCATAGTTCAGCAGAGCTAAGTTGAGTAGAACAGAGCCAGCAGAGCTGAGCAGAGCAAAGCCAACAGAGCTGAGCTGAGCAGAGCAGAGCCAACAGAGCTAGCAGAGCAAAGCCAACAGAGCTGAGCAGAGCCAGCAGAGCAGAGCAGAGCCAACAGACTTGAGCAGAGCTGGGTAGAGCAGTGCAGAGCACTGATGGCAAAGATAGTATAGTCAGACATATGGATCATCGGATGGAGTTCTCCCTAGTTGAGAGGGAGTGTTAAATTGGCAACTAGGGCCAAACTCCATGTGGTTCAACTTATTTATGACAACTGATATTTTTATTGGATCCCTCTCATCGAGAGGTGTAGGATTGATCTAAAGATCATCTAATTCCGATAAGTATTTATGAAGTTATGAATTTATTTATGTTATGGACAAATTGTTAAGTCGGCCAGCGTCTTACGTAGGCTCATAAGCCCAATAGACATGTCTATTCATCATCTACGTTTTTAGTATAAATTGAAGAGGATTTGAAGTCATTTGGCAACTCTCTTCAAGTGATCTCCTCTCCACGTCTTGGGTTTTTGGAGAAGGAGATACACTATGGATTACGCTGGCCTAGTATGATGATGCCCTAATGGAGAACGCAGTCATAAATACACAGGCATATAAGGATGATCTACGCTGTCCAAAAGTCTGATACGCTTGCCCTAAATCTAAACACAGCTATGGAGGAGAAGCCTATACGCAACAAGAAAAGGCTCTTCATTCGGTCTACCATGGATGCAATAGAGACACCTAAACGCAGTCAAAAGGAGACACCTAACACACAGTCAAAGGAGACCTATTCTCACAGTTATAGAAGAAACAGAACTTCGCATTCCTCTCTGAGATTTCCACGTGAATCTTGTACAGGTATATACTGGAAGGACTGAGGAACAGAACTCGGGTTTTATGTATGAATTAAGGAGCAGGTATATGAAGCCGCAGGGATAGACCTAGCTGCAGTCATAGTATATGGAACCACGTTCATCAATACGCTGTTCATGAAGAAATATAATACGCTGCTCATTGAAGACCTAGCCGCAGTCATAACCACAATCATAGTTATCTAAGGACCTAGCTATGGTCTTTATGATACACTAACACGCAATCAAAAGGAACAGCCTTAAACGCAGTCAAGGGAGACCCTTATTACGCTGTCCAAATGTATTAAACGAAGGCCCTAATACGCTGACCTGTAGCCTAATACGTACGTCATGAACATCATGGAAGTGAAGCCGCAGTAATACAAAGCTGTAGGTGACAGCATGGTAAATCCAAGGTTGTCTATGGAAAGAAACAATCTTTCTAAGCATATTGGACAGTGTAATACAATAGTGATCTGAAGATGAAAATCTTGAATGAAGGAACTATGTTACACACAACAATCCTGAGATATAGAACTCAGTGTCTTATGACAAGGGCAACATGATAATCATGATGATGCACATTAGCAAGGAGCTACATGATGAATGGGCAACATGATAGATCAGATCATGGGCAGCATGATAGATGGGATGCATGATGAATGGGCAGCATGATAGATGAGATCATGGTTAACATGATGTATGGGCAGCGTAGTGATCATGAGCATCACGATGGTGCTACACGGTAAGGTGCAGCAAATGGACGAAAGGCATCACTATGATAGGTGAAGCCGTCACCTTGGAGAATCAGTTGAAGCAGAATGTCTCCAACTGATCTCATCGTTGTAGGCCATGATCTATGCTTAGATCTAGATAAGTCAAAGTGTTTACTTCTGTTGTAAATGTACTATCTCTCTCTCTCTCTCTCTCTCTCTCTCTGCTAAACTTTGAAGAACATAGAAGAAGAATTTGATCAAGGGTTTCCCCACATTGTGGGGTTTGTCCCTGGCTAGCGCCACATCTTGTGTCCTCTTGTCCTGGCTTGTCTTCTGCGATTTATATTTATGTTCTATCTGTAGTTTACTTTAATGCTGATGTAATTGCTAACTATGAAAATTTAAATAACTTGCTCTAAGCATAGAACATACCTAAAATTAATAGTCATTAAGTTGGTGGTTGATCTAATGGTAAATGGGGATCTGACAACTTCTTATGTTACACTCTCCCACCATATTTACATCGACAATTGCTCTATTAGAAGTTTTTTTGTTTTTATTTATTTATTGGCACTAAATGTGTGAAATGATTGACATATTAATGGACAAGAAACACATGGACCTTGTTGAATGAATACTGCATTCATTATCCATGGTCAATCTAAGAAAATACACATATTATCTTTTCTGTGGTGTATCCACCTAGATTCCCTTTGGCATTTCCCTTCCCTCGATTTTAGGTTTGATGGTATCAAAAGGGGTCACAAGGTTAATCATCATCAATAATGCCAATGTCTATCATTGTCATTCTCAAATGAAAATTATTACCTCACAAAGCCAAAATAAATTTATTCTAAAGGCAATACAAACCAAGCCACAAGAGAACTAAATACAAATTTAATATTACATAGTGTTACAACATGAATTTATATCAAAGAGTAGTTGGAATCATGCTTGTATTGGGAGGAGGGTCTTTCGTTGCTTACTAAAAAATGACCAAATTGACTCCCATATGTCATTTCCCAACTCAAGGTTTATAGGTTGCAATGGTTTGAGCATGGGTAGAGGAACAATAAAGAATTTATCAAACCAGGGTACTTTAGGAAATTGGTTTGAAGGTGAACTTTTGCACTTTTCTTAGCACTCATGAACAACATGATGAACTCCGACGAGGACACCCACTTGCATAAGCCTAAGAACGATTGAACATGTTAACAAGTGAGCAAAAAAGGAAACCTACTCATGACGTAAGGTGTAACAGGCCAAAATTGTAGTGATTAACATGGGTGCACCACCTCCACCTCCATCTTTCTTGTTTGTTGCAACTTAATTTGCAAAGGAAAATGGGTACATATTAGGGAGATATGATGCAAGGTACAGTACTTGCAATCTAGTGCATTTTGAACATATATTTTTTTATTTTCCAAATGTGTCCCACATCTATTTACTTCCCATGTTGTATGAAACTGAATGGCCCATGAGAGAGTATCTCCTAAAAGGCTCTATTTTCTAAGAAATGAGAGAAGGGAGAAATGTGCCATAGTATCCAAAGAACTAGCCTTGGGTAATTTTGCCAAAGCTACAATACCAAAACAAGTGAACAATATATATATATATATATATATATATATATATAGAAGAAGCATAATTGTTAACATTTTTATACGATTCTAGACACATGCTGATGAAAAAATATAATGCGTATCAATGGTGGGTTACCGAGTCGGTGAAAGGAGAAAGTGAATACAAGCTCCATCAGGGTTCAAGAGTTATGAGCTCACATGACAACAATTGGGCCCAAATGCAAGCTTTGGGCAACTTTAGCATAATATACACCCTCACTCATGACTTCTAAGCTAAACACAAATGAATCAAATGACACTAATTATTCTTTGCAATACTAATTTTGGCTCCATTATTGTCATTGTGAAAATAAAAAGCTAATTTTAAAAAAAGATACACAATATATATGTCATGACAAAAGGCATATATGTTAGTAATTGCTCAATCACCAATGTTCCTTGACCATAGATTCTTGATTGCACAATAAAGAAGGACAACATACATTAAAGAATTTCAAAATGAAGTTTGTTGAAATGTTAGTAATTATTGATATACATGTAATTCCAAACATAATTTTTGCAATTGTTCTTATTCACACTTAAAAGCACATAAAACATACAACTATTCGTAATCACACCATTATTATAGGAAAAGGACTAAAAAATAATAGGAAGACAAATCAAATTTGTGAATGAAACCCGCAACACTCAGGTGAGGAGCACCTGAGGCTGCCACATCGTTGCATTCATTGATTAGAGCAATCACACATACACGAATATAATGGTTACATTATGTTCGGGAGATCACAACAATCTCTTAGAAAATAGGATCTAAATCTAAACTTAGAAAATAATCAAAACAACCTTTCTCCATTATTTCTAATTTCCCCCCTTAATGAAGAAACGATTAACCTCCACACCTAAGATCTCCTTAAGCAATTCAAATTTCATCTTCCCAAGGAGCTTTGTGAAAATATCAACAACATTTTCACAAGTATTACAATATTCAATAAAAAATTCCTTAGACTATATCTTCCTTCTAATAAAATGAAACTGAGCATCAACATGCTTTGTCCTTGCATGAAAAATTGGATTATTTCCACCTTGATAGAGTTTTGGTTGCCACATTTGATAATTGTAGCCTTCTTTTGTTCTTCTCCAACATCTTGAATAATTCTCCTCAAACAACTTCACAAGTGTTGCACACAAAGCTTTATATTTTGCCTCAATAGATGACAAAGATACAATAGGTTGCTTCTTGCTACTCCATGAAACAATCCAGGATCCAATACTTAATGCATAACCTGTAGTAGATATTCTATCATCCGAATTACCAGCCCAATCTGAATTTGAGTAACCTATCAGCTCAAGATCAAATGAATTAGTATACTTAAGACAAAAATCATTTTTTCCTTTAAGACACTTGAGTACTTCTTTTGCTTCTCTCCAATGCTTTCGATAGGTCTTGCCATAAATTGACTTAACACACTAACAAAGTATGCTAAATCAAGTCTGGTTGTAGTAAGTGTTGTAGCGGCTACAACCACCCTCCAAAATTTTGCCTTAGCCTATTTTGGAGCCTCCCCACCAACCTTCACAGTAGCTTGCCTTGCTTCGTCAAGTCCTCAAGCTTCAGTGCCTTTCTTGCTCAAAGGCAGCTTGTCGATCACAGTTTGATCTCTTCCCTTCACAGGCTGCTCACCCGGACTTGGTCCAGCTGCAAGTTGAGCAGCTTCCCCTTGAAAATTGCGCATTTCTGGAGGGCAACCAACCTTCCCTCCAGAAATTGCGCAATCCTCTCTGACAGCCTGTTGGGCTCCAGGATTGGGAAATCCTCCTAGCAAAATTTGCGCAAATTTTCCCAGTAGCAGGCTGTTCAGCCCAAGATTTTCGCAAATCTGGGTAGCAGTCATATGCTCTGCCTAGAAATTGTGCAAATCTCCTGGGCAGCCAGCCCAGCTCCCAGCCAGAAATGTGCATTTTTTCTCCAGCAGTCGAGCAGTCACTTGCATGTGTAGTTGAGTTAACCAGTTCCCTCCGGGACCGAGCAAAACAGACTTGCATGCATAAGCTGCTTCTCCCAAGGCAACATGCAAAGGCATCCCTTGTCTTAGGGATCTATGTTTAGCAGTTGGAGGTTACGTGCAAGGAGCAATTCATAAACCTCCCACCAAGTGTCTCTTCCCCTAGATTTGTGGCATGCGTGTCACAACCTCGATGTTATCAAAACTCATCAACCAGACGCTGCAGAGCTCATTCCTCGGATCAACCTTACAGCTCTGACATCCCACATCACATCTAGGAGCAGTCGACACATTTAGCTCAATTGTTTTGGGGTAAGCTCGCTTCCCATGCCTTATGTTGCATTTTTGTTGTTTTTTGGGTTTTCACTTGTATGAGTATTGTTTGCTTGATTTCTTTGAACGCTTGCTATCATTTACATGAATACTAGCTTATTCTAGCTCTGTTTCAGTTTTCGTTGCTATCTCAATGTTGTCGCATGCATGAAACTGTTTTGCACTGACGTTCGCCCAACCGACGAACTGTCTCACCCACATGCATGTTGATCTGTTTGCCGAATATTTCATTCATGTTTTGCATGCATTGTTAATCACTTCTGCTATCACTTAGTGTCGCCATGCATTCATTGACTTACTTGCTTTCAGTTGCCCATCGGCAAGTCAGGCCAACCTTGGCCCGGGCTCTGCCTTCACCAAGGTTGCATTGCACAATCTGGGAAAGGAAGACTCACCTTCCTCTCCAGATTTACGCATTCCTGCCCAACACTGGACTCCAAGGCTGTTTTGCGCATTTTTGGAGGACAGTGGCTGTTTGGCACAAAAAATTGCGCAAATCTGTCCCTAGGCCAATAATCCTTCCCAGTTGGAATTGCGCATTGCCCAATCCCAGCAGTCAACAGCCAGACTGGACTGTGCATTGCGCAGTTCCAACAGTCAATCAGTCTCCCAGTAGCCCGAACTCTGCCTTGTGCAGTCTTGGCAGTCGGTCTCCCAACCTCTCGGCCGAAATTGCGCAACCTTCATGATCATTCACCCAGGTATGTTGCAAGTCAATTCTCATGTTCATTTTGGTTTTCGACTAACAAATTGCTTGTTATGAGTGTTTCCATGTCTCTAGGTATCACAGGTGTTGATCTGCCTCTCAACAATATAGGTACAATGGTTTCCAAGAGAGCAGAGATGAAGACACCGTTCAGAGCACGATTGGGGATGCAGTCGATCAACTGTCCATGGGATTACCTACTCATGAAGACATCAAGTTGTTCGTGGACAAGGACATCAAGCAGCAGAAACACAGCGGGTAACATCATGAACAACAGCAGAAGGTAGCATACCAAATGCAACGAACGCAACGAATGCAAGAGGAAGGTTGTTGACAACATAGAGGTGGATAAAAGTTGCAAGATCAAGTAGATCCACTGATAATGAAAGCAAATTTGGAGACTCAGGCTATGAAGTGATGACGCGACATGAAGATCGCGCAAAGGCAGAAGATGGAACAAAGAAGGAGTTGCATGTGCTAAAGCAACAACTCAGGAAGAACATGAAGTTGCACAGACAGACGAATGAGTTGCAACAGGAACAAGAACATCAATGGGTGCAACATGCACTCACGGATGAAACTGCACCCGTACAAGTTAAGGATCCATCCCAACAGCTGACATAGAGCAGACATGGTGAGCAAGATTGTTGATCGCATGTAATGGATTCAACAGCATGCATGTCGTTGAGCGCATGCATGCAATCCAACCCATTCAACACACTCACCAAGGCGAAGACAAGAAGCAAGTCCAACTGGGGTTGAACATGTACTTCGGCAAGTTGATGCACATGACCACCAACACACACTTGAAGATCAGCACGGACATTATGCATCAGTGTGTTGCCGGTTCAACCATACCCAAGAAGACCATGTGCATGTTAGCAGACGAGTTGGATGAAGGGGCCGAACCAATGCACCGGTTGCAACGGAGGCAAGAGTTCGCTTCAGCAAGATGTCACCATGAGGTGCATACACACCATCACGGACAACCAAGCTTAGCATCAGCTCACCACCTTCACCATCACAAGCATGTCAAAGAGTTGGTCTCATCTCAGTGGACCGAGTGTCAGTGATTTCTTGCTCAAGCCATGTTGTCTCACATGAGTACATGTTCATTGTAATGTTGAGTCTTGTCAAGTGTAAGTCAAGTGTCAATGGTTGGATGTAACAGTCATAGAGTAGGTGAAGATTCATGAGAGTAGTTGAACTGTCACAAAGGGGAATGTCAAGGGTCACCCCACCCTTTGCTATAAATAGTCCCTCATAACTCATTGTATAGGCTTTTGGTCAGCCAAGCTTCTACTAAGACTATGAAGAAGGCTTAAACAGTATTGTAACGTGCATTGGCTTCTCCACTGCATGGAGCTAGTACATCTCTTTGGAGGAGCAGGCGGATGTGGCTATAACATTCCACTGTTGGGGCTAGCAGGTTTACATGCATGCATTGTATGATTGTGACTTACACTTCTTTATATAATAAGAGCTAACACATTTTCATGCATATGTTGTTATTGTAGTTGGACTGCTCCGGTTGCTTTAATGATATGTGTTGTTTAACTTACGTACTTGTGTATGAATTGATTCACATGCAATTATATGAATTTTGTTGTTAATGTGTTGCATGTGTTGTTAATGTCGTCACCGTCCGTGTCGACTGCTCTACGGGACATCAGATAGACCTTTCACTTGAACCTTGCTATAATAACCATCACACTCGTCTTAGACTGATCCATGAGTGTTGTACGTGTTACCTTATCTTGTATGTTGTGACTGTCGCATCCAAGTGGACTGCTCCGCCGGAAGTTGTGCATGTCCTTTGTGCGGTGTGTTTCTAGCTGAGTTGGGACTGATCCCTTTCAACCTGGAACTCACCTTCACCTCCCTCTCCCTTCGAAGTGTTGGAACCTCTCGTACACATTCCTTGACTCTCTGCATCAGTCACACCCTTGCTACTGACAGAGTTATCTTACTTGCCTCTGTGCGACATCGTGGTCAAGGCATTACCTTACGACCCACTGTTGGGACTCCTACACCAAATGGTCTGAGGTCTAATTGGGACTTCTTACCGGGGAGATCCCCTTGACATGCTAGCAAGTCCAACACCGTCAACAGTAAGATAATTCAAACTTCCCACCAGTTGTCTATACAATGTACCATCTACCTCCTTTGAGCCATCATCAAAATGCAGCTTCACATTCTGTTGCATTGGAACAAAAACAATTTTGCACTGATCCATATTAGACCTTTTAAGTACTTTTATGACATAATTACCCCGAGTAACAAAAGTTTGGCCTGCATTTCTACACACTTCAAGACCTGCATTTCTACACACTTCAAGACCTAGACAATAATGTAACTCACCAAGATATTTCATCTCAAATACTTGTGACATTGCACCTTAATTTCATCAATTAGTTTGACTGAATTTCCTGTAATAATTAGGTCATCAACATACAAAGAAATCAATACTACATGCCCCTTTTCATCAAACTTGGTATACATATTTGGATCGCTTTGACTCCTCATAAAACCCTGTTGAAGAAAGAAGGAATCAATCTTCTCATACCATGACCTAGGTGCTTGCTTTAGCCCATACAAGGCTTTCTTTAATCTGCAAACTAAATGTTCTTGCCCCTTTTTCACAAACCCTTTAGGTTGTGTCAAATACACCTCCTCCTTTAAATCACCATTCAGAAAAGCATATTTTACATCTAATTGGTGAAAATTCCAATGGTACTTTGTAGCTAATGCAATTAACAATCTAATAGTATTTAATTTAGCTACAGGTGCAAATGTTTTTGCATAATCAATACCCTCCTTTTGTGAGTACCCTTTTGCCACCAATCTAGCTTTATATTTATCTATACTATCATCTGCTTTAAACTTGGGTTTGTACAACCATTTACATCCTATGGGCTCTTTTCCTTTAGGCAGTTCAATCAATTCCCAGGTTTTATTTTTAATTATAGATTCATACTCTTCCTCCATTGCTTTTCTCCACTCTTCATGTTCATTAGATTCATTAAAATTCATGGGTTCTATGACATTCAAAACACTAGTCATGAGAGCATAGTCCTTATACCTTTCAGGTAGTCGAATCTGCCGAGTAGATCTCCTTCTCACTTCACTGTTTTCACCTCTGTTCTCTGAAAGTACTTCTCCACTTTTGATTGGGCTCTAACTGTTGGTGATGTCCATATCGTTGGATTCTTCCCCAAGCTTTTGCTGCTCATTGTCTTCTACTTTTTCTTCTACTTTATTGTCTTCAACTTCAAGAAGAATGTGCCATCTTTCATAATTGTTATCCCTGTTGCCTTCATCTGCATGTTCATGGAAAATTACATCTCTACTCGCAAATACTCTGTGAGTAGATGGATCAAACATTTTATATTCTTTAAATTATGAACAATATCCTACAAAAATATATTTGATACCTTTAACATCAAGTTTCTTTATGTTCTCCTTCGGAATATGTGTAGACCCAAATATCCTTAAATGATGAACTGCTGCTTTAAAACCATACAAGGCTTTGAATGGGGCCTTGAAATCAAGATACCTTTTCGAACTTCTATTCTTTAAATAAACAACAATACTCATGGTTTTTTCCCAAAAAACATTTGAGAGATTCTTACCTTTGATCATACTTTGTGCACACTCCACCAATGTCCTATTTTTCCTTGTTGCAATACCGTTATGCTATGGAGTGTACGTTACTGTGGATTGTTGCATTATTCCACAATCCTTGTAGTACTTGACGAAGTTCCCCAATATGTATTCTCCCCCTTGATATGAACGAAGGATCTTTATAAACTTCCATGTCTGCTTCTTTGCCATGTTTTTGAATTCTTTGAAATACTAAAAAACATCACTCTTTTTCCTGAGGAAGTACACCCAAGTGTACCTTGTGCAATCATCAATAAACAACAAAAAATAATAGGCACCTCCTAGGGATTTGGTCTGCATGGGTCCACAAACATCAGAATGCACAAGTTCTAATACATCTCTTCTTCTCCTATTAGAATTAGAAGGGAATTCATCTCTGTGAATTTTCCTAATGCATAACCTTCACAAGTAGCATATTCATTCTTTAACATAGGGAGTCCTTCAACCATACTTTGTTTCTGCAACAACAATAAATCATGATAATTGATGTGACCATACCTCTGATGCCAAAGACTTTCTATTGACATAGTTGTAGAAGTCAGTGCTTGATGACTTTTGCTGGTGACATCAAGCTTGTACAGGCCTCCAACTCTGACTCTTGAAGCAATAGGTTTGCAATGATCCAACAAATCTTTCACTATGCAATGTGTTTTGAATAATTCAACCTTCAAATTCTGATCTGTAATTGTAGACACAAAGATCAAATTTTTCTTGATCCCAGGCACATACATAACATTATGAATGCAACTCACACTGCATTTGGTAAGGTCACTGGAATATCTCCGTATCTCATGATTTGATGTGCATGATCATCACCAAGATAGATGATATCACCATTGCTTATTTCCTTGAAGTTTTCATACCAGTCCTTATTGCACGTCATATGGATCGAAACTCCAGAGTCCACAAACCAAGCGTTAACATCATCCATTTAAGTAGACAACGCAACATTAGACATAAACAACTAAAGATTTTTGAGATCAGAATTCAGGCCTTCTCCTACAAAATGACCTGAATGTCTTTTGTGTTTATTATGCCTAGCTTCATCACTTTTCTTCTTATAACAGTCTCTGGCTAGATGCCCACTTCTACCACAGTATAAACATTTCATTTCAGAGTCATTTTTAACAGATGACATACCTTGATTTGATTTTGGAAATGGTCTTTTTTGAGATGAGCTTCCATCTTTACTCGCTCCTCCTTGTTTCCCTTTGAAGAATTTATTCTTCGCCACAAGTGCCAAATCTAGATTTTGAGGCTTCAAGTTCTTGCGCCTCTCTTCTTCCTGCAACATAATAGCTGTCAATTCCTCAAAGTTTGGCACTTTCTCCCTTGCAGCAAGACCTATAATAAACATCTCATAGTCCTATGACATTCCATTTAAAGTGATTGTCACAAGATTAGTAGCAAGTATTGATTCTCCTATATCTCCCAACTTATCTTTCAAATCTTTAATTTTAGAAATAAAGGTACTAACAAATTCATTCCCTTCCATCTTAAAATACAAGAGCTTACTCTTCAAAAATAGGACTCAATTTGTGCTCTTTGTTTCATACAACTCCTTTAATGCATTCCAGGTTGCATTGGAGGTCTGACAGTCATGAATGTAAGAGATCACATTATCTTTCACAGACATTCTTAATAATAACTTTGCTTTGTTCTCTCGCTTCTCCCAATCCTGAATTGATGCAGCTGTCGAGCCTGCAATAGGTTTCTCTTCTTCTCCCTTTGTGATGGTCTAAGCGCCATAACCTTCTAGCAATGTTTGCAACTTGAATTTCCAATTAACATAATTGGATTTGTCCAATTTATTGGCCTCATTCAGGTATGTTTTTGCAAGGGGATTAGCCATCTTGACAAAATATCCCAAATTCCAACAACACCCAACTTCTTACTTCACAAGCACCACCAGTAGCTCCACAAATCTCTAATCGACAGATCCACGACTCCAACAATGGCCACACTCACTTTTTTCTTAATAAAAGCTGCACAATCTACGAAATCTGTGCAATGTGAGCAAAATTTTCCTTAATAGATGCATCCACGCTCACTTTTTCTTAAGAAAAGCTGCGTAATCTACCAAATCTGCGCACTGTATAATTGATTGAGGGTGCGCAGGTCAACTCTGACCTTTCTTTGCTTGAAAAATCCCAACTCGGCTCGCTTCCACTAATCCACATCAAGATCCACTATGCTCTAGACAGTGACTCAATCCTCAAATGGACAAGACAACCTTCGAATGTGATCACGTTGCTCCATGCATAAATATGGTAGATCTTGACTCTGCCAACAAATCTTCGCACTTGCACTCACTAACAGAGGAGGCTCCACACTCACCAGTCTCTCTCAGCCACAAAGGCTCATTGTGTCAATCTCAACCACATGGGCTCAACTCAAACCCTGACACTCTGACACCAACTAAAAAATAATAGGAAGACAAATCAAAATTGTGAATGAAACCCACAACACTCAGGTGAGGAGCACCTAAGGTTGACACAACGCTGCATTTATTGATTAGAGCAATCACACATACACAAAAATAATGGTTACATTCTCTTTGAGAGATCACAACAATCTCCTATAAAATAAGATCTAAATCTAAACTTAGAAAACAATCAAACAACCTTTCTCCATTATTTCTAAATAAAAATATCATACATATTTTTTTCCCATTAATCTTATTCATACATAATATATGCTATTAACAACTATTTAATCATACATACACATACAAAATTCACACCATACATATTATAAAAAAAACCATTTAATCATACATACACCTACAAAATTCACACATTACATATAAAAAAAATAAAAATAAGAAAGTGAACCAATTAAAAAGTAATCTCTTCAACAAATTTACCTACAAAATTCACACATTACATATAAAAAAAATAAAAATAAGAAAGTGAACCAATTAAAAAGTAATCTCTTCAACAAATTTACCCCTTTTTTCAAAGTGGAAAAGATCATGATCGAAATGCGACGGTTTTTTAGTTAGGAATTTCGTTTACAATAAATTATAATTTTTTTTTAGGAATATCAAAACATTCTACATTAGCAACATTTAAAACAACAATATATAAAATATAAGTTTTTTTAAATGTTAATAAAATTCCAATAAAAAAATTAACCATTAAAAAATCAAATTCAACTATTAAATAATAATAATAATAAGTTTTAGAATAAAGCAATATCAAATTGTTAAATGGACCTACATATCATATAAGCAAAGTACAACACACCCGGCCTGGAGTATGCCGTAAAACTGCTTCTGCTTGGCTAAGAGCTCGTCTTCCTCGGACGTAAGGAAACAGGTTAACGGCCCAAGACCCAGAGGCATCTGGCAGGAGTGATGAGCCTGCTCCCTTACGGACCACCAGCGGGTTATTTCAGGTGGCGTGGTTTTCCTATCTAACTGTGATGAGTCAAACCGACATTCGCGGATAGCAGCCAGAGATGGCTGTCCTCACTGTTGGTTTTGACCCCTGAGTTGATAGGTTTTTCCACCTAGGTGAAAGAAAAGTACAACACACCCAAATACCGATTGGTCGTTAGATTTAGTTACGTGGCTGCTTATTCTAGGGAGTTGCCTCGTTATGGACTCGAAGTCGGACTTACAAACTATGCTGCACGTAAATAACAGAAGGTCTCTATAGGTAGAGTTTTTGGGTTCAAAGGTTATGTCATTTGAATTGGTGAGTAGTTTTGTGTTAAAGGTCTCTATAGGTAGAGTTTTTGGGTTTAAAGGTTATCTAATAGTTTTGTGTTAAAATATTTTATTGGAAGTATATTTTTTGGATTAATCATATCAATGTTATTTGGTTGATGTTTCGAACCAATTAATGTGGTTCATTTTACTAATTTGGTTGACGTTTCAAACCAGCCAATGTGGTTCCTCTGAGGATAAACCACATTGGCTGGTTCGAAACGTCGACCAAATTATAAACCACATTGGCTGGTTCGAAACGTCGACCAAATTATAAACCACATTGGCTGGTTCGAAATGTCGACCAAATTAGTAAGATGAACCACATTAATTGGTTCGAAACATCAACCAAATAATACTGACATGATTAATTTGAAAGACACGCTTACTAAATTATGGATCACAAAAGCCTAAGATCTAATATTTCATTGCATTTATGTTTTTGTTGAATCTCCACCTAACTCCTTCCTTTTGAGTAGCAGGTTTTTTTTGTCCAATCCTCACTTCATTTTAGTTGGCTAGCAGTGTTTTTGATTCAACCTCCGTTTCACTCTAACCGATAGTAGTTTTTTTTATATAAATATCTACATTTAACCACTTCATTGTATTGGGTAACAATTTTATATTTAAATAGCATACGTTCTTCTTTGAAGGCAACATTCTTGAAGAAGTAAATAAATACAAGTACCTCGGGATTGATTTCAACAACAAGTTTAATTGGGAGTACTACAGAAAGAAGATAATTTTAGGAGGGTGGAAAGCATTATATGCTCTTCAAAACAAATTTAGAGAGGCATAGTTATGGGATTGGAAAACAATTAAAGTGTTTTTTGGGCTCCTTGTTTGTCCAGTGATATTATATGAGTGTGAATTGTGGGCTAGCCGCATCACTGTCTCAAAATGGAAGCAAATTGAGAAAATCCAAAAGCGCTTGATCATGAGCAAGTTTAAAATAAAAAAAGTTTAGTTTCTTATGAGATAATGCTGAGTGAAACAGAAGCAACTTCCATCGAAGCAATTGCTATGGTGCATATCACAAGGTATTTTCAGTGAATTGAGCAAATGGGAGAAGGTAGATGACCTAAAGTTATCTTCAATGAAGGAATGAGTGAAAGAAAGAAATCATGGATGAGACAAAACAACAAATGGATGCAAAAACGATTTATTTACCTCAATGCATGTCCCACAAATAGCAAGGATTTAAAAAGTTATATTAGGGAGAAGTTTCATAAGCATATATGGGGAAAAGAGTTAGAAAGAAGAAGTACTATGTTCAAGAATTCAACTCCACGTGTGATCTCCAACAAAAATAGTACATTGGAGCTAACATTCCATGGAGAGCAAAGATTCTTATTTCTCAATTAAGAACTAGCTTGCATCAGCTACGGTGCGAAACAGGTCGGTGGAAAAGACTTAAAGAAGCTCGAGAAGAGTGTGTGTACTTTTAACACTTACAGGGCAGTGGAATCTGAAAAACATTCTATTTTGGATTGTGATGCTTTTAGAAACATTAAAGACAATTATAACTATATGTTAACATCGATTTTTTGACATTATCTTTTTAATAAAAACATATTAAAAGATTAAATCCACTCATCATTAATTTAAATAATAAAAAAATTAAATTACACAAATAAATAAATAAATAAATAATAATCCCATAAACTATATGTAATCTAATCGGGTAAACGTTAAAATTTCATTTCATTTCTCCATTTCTGTTTGTCAACAGTTTCTATTCAAATAGACCAACCATTTGTGCCGGCTATATTGCACTACGCAATGACCCTACTTCAATATCTATGCTCGATATTTAGTTTCATTCACACCGTCATAGGCATTGTTTTACTTAAATTATCTCGCATCATATATTATGTTTTTCTGTGGCTTTTTACTTTAACCTACAGATGGTACTTTTTATTGGTTCCATAGATTATTTTATAGAATGCTGACCCCAACTTGACACCGCGAAAGATTGAAACAGCTGACGTCAAAACAAGTACGACTGAACATAGACAAAAATATGAATTGTCTTAATAATATATATTGCAAAGGCGCGAAAAGCAGAGTTCGCGCTGCCCTGCAAACACAAGGAAGGAGTTCGCGCTGCCCTGCATGCATAGCGGAAAAGCAGAAGCTACTCGAACAGTGGGGCATGTAATAATGGGGACGGACAATCAGCCGCCTTCCAAACGGGCCAGAAAATCATTCAAAAGGTATGTATTCTATATTCTCCACAATCCCCATCCTTCTTGCTCTGGAAATCTCCACTCTGCAACTTTCAGGCTATGCATTGAGGGTTTTAATGCGTTTTAAATCTGAAATATCTATTATATGGAGGAACTACAGTGCAATTATTTTTACATTTGCGAATTGTCGCACTCTGTTGTTTTATTGGTCCAGGGGCGAAGATGATTATTTGCCGGGGAACATAGTCGAAATTGAGATGCACAACTTCATGACCTACGGCCATATAAAATCCAGGCCAGGGTCACGGCTCAACCTTGTAATTGGTCCGAACGGAACGGGGAAAAGCTCTCTAGTATGTGCAATTGCAATAGGTCTCGCCGGAGAACCCCAGGTTGACATTTCCTATGTTTTGTGTGTATATATCATGCGCTAGGGTTTTTCTGCTAAGAATCCACGTGAACACTGGAAAATGAATATGATTTTTTTATGAATACAAATGCTGGTTTTCGCCGCAGCTACTAGGGAGAGCATCGAATATTGGCGACTATGTGAAACGAGGAGAAGAGTCGGGATGGATAAAGATCTCCTTGCGCGGAAATTCTGTAGGAGAGACGATTACTATTACACGGAAAATTGACAAACAGAATAGATCCGAATGGCAGATTAACGGTATGGGTGAGAAGCTTATGTTAATTTGTTTTATGGGCATTTTTGCTGAAGTTGGCATGATCTTGTCGATGAATTAGTCTACTTTGGAATTGTCATCAAGTTGTCAGTTTAGGAAGTCCTGTTTGCTATAAGGATAAACAAAGTAACATGATTTGGACTGGGCCAACATTTGGCGATTGCGAAATGGCGAGTCAACTTGGTGCAAAAGTTGGCCTTAAGTCAGGTTATTCGAAAGATCAGGGAACATGAACTTAACAAAATACAGAAACTTAGGCGCAGCTTTTGAATGCTTCCTTTCACCATTAGCACTGCCCAATCAACACGAACGTGCAATGCCGATGACACCAGGGGCTAGGAACTGTGTTCATCCCTTACACCGGGCCTGTATGCAGCCATCCTCACCGCCCCCATGGACTAGCTAAGTGTTTTTGGAATTGAACCCCGGCCGGGTATATCATTATATCATCACCTCTGCCTGACCAACCAGTTATGTTAACAGTGACAAGTATAGGAAATTAAACTGCATTGTTAAAAAAATCATAAACTCAAATATGTCGCATGTTTGGCTGTGATACTAGAAACGGTACGAGAAACAGAGTTGGGAGGTTCGCATATAAGAAACAAGGAGAGAGAAAAACACAATACTAAAGGTGAACAATATAAACAAAGCATTAATCATAAACATGCAATGTTTCTGTTTTTGTTTATGAAATTGTAAAGAAACCTTCATAAATAATGATTTAGTTTTAAGAAAGAAGTGATAATTTTGTAGATCCAAAAATTTAGCTATCATTAATTCCAAGAAAATAACAAACATTTATAAGAATAAGAGATTTGAAATATAAATAATTAAATGTATACTTTTGAATATATATGTATTTTTAAAGTCACTTCCAACAATTCATATCAAAATGCAAGTAAACCTAATAATCTAGATCAATGTTGCATTAATCATTATCGGGATAATATCAGCGCGAGGGAAAAATCGGAAAAAATCGTAATTATTGGGAAATAATCGGAAATAATTGGGAAAAAATCGTTTGGTACAAAAATATTCATTTTTTTTTTCATTTTTTTCAATTTTTTAATATCTAAACCTATGTTGCGGGGGAGTGCTCCCCCCCCCGCTCCCGCTCCCAATCCGTGCTCCGGGCGGGAGCGACTCGGGAGCGGGTCGGGAGCGCGCTCCCGAAATCGCTCCCTTAAAAAAATTTCGCTCCCTGCCTTTTCGGGAGTGATTTCAGGAGCGTTTTGCCTTTTTTTTTTTTTTTTTTTTTTTTTTGTAGTAATGTTTGAAATGCAATATATTTTGAAATAAACAATAATTTTTGAGTGTGGCAACTTAATGATCAAGTCTAGGCCCTAGTATTGATATGCTATTCATGGTAATGTTAAATTCTTAAAGTAAAAGTGACATTCTCCTTAATATTCATTTTCATCCTTTTACTTAAATTTTTAACATTACCATGAAATGACTCAGGATGTTTGAGAGTGGTTTCGGCCTCATTGGATTTCATATGGAGAAAGTAGAATTTTAGATTTCATTCAAAATCAAGCAGACTTATTAGTTTTTCAGGATTTCAGGATTTCAGGATTGCAATGTTTCCATTGAATTTTGTCATGTAATAAGGTATGGAATTCGTATTTAATCAAGAGCCCCAATCCCTCTATGTACCTTGATGTTAGTGACATTGGTTGTCGAACTCCTCTATCATGACCCTCCTAAAAATGTACGCATCACTCAAACAAAATCTTGACTTGACATCCTATGCTTGTTCTATCTTATGTTAATGCTTAGAGGGTGATATTAATGACAAAGATCCCTATACAGATACATAGGTAATGACAAAAATACCTCTGCATATTAATGCTTAGAGGGTGATATTAATGACAAAGACCCTGATTTTCCAACAAGACTAAAAAATTAGACATTTCTCGTGGTGGCAAGAGGCCCAAGCATAAGAAATAGATAATAGATTTACTTCTCTTTTCTAGTTTCTAGTAACTTTTATAACTATTGACTCTTTCATATTTATTATGATATTTTTTTAAACAATATATGACAATTTAAGTTTGAAATTGGCAATTATAACTCATTAGTATTGAATTATGAATATGATGCTTCATGAAAGTTGAAAGTTGTTTCATTTCATTTCATTTTATAACATTTCATTTCATGTTAGATATTATTTGTTGTAATGGTTACACTTAGCTTACAAGTACAACTTTGGTGATCAATGATGATAAATGTTATATATTGAATTTTGAAAGCTTGAAACTTTATGATTGATGAATCATGAGACTCAATATGTTGTATGTTACTATGTAACTAACTTGTGGACGTGGTTGATGAAGATTATAACTTCTAGATGATTGTTGTTGTATGGTTCAATCTATGTTTTTTTATGTTTTTTATATCTAATTCATTATTCTACATGTTTTTGTTGACATATATGTATCAAAATATAAAAATATATATATATATATATTATATAAAAAACGTTTCGGGATTCGCTCCAAAACCGGGAGCTTCTGAAAATGTCGCTCCCGTTCCCTGCTTTCGCTCCCGCTCCCAAGTAACATTGATCTAAACCATCTACAACATAAAATAAATACATTCCCCCGATTGGGATGTGGAAAAAGGTAGGTGAGGGTGGCAGATGGGATTATGATCATGGCAGAACAATGGGATTAACCCATACGTACGAAGCCATCCTTCCAGCCAGAGCAATGAGTTGCATGTCAGCGCAATTCTCAAAAAACTGGAGTGGGGAAGGTGGAATGAAGGAGATTAGCAGTAGTGGCGATGGTAGTGGAAGAGGGAGAGGGACAGATGAGCAGTTTTTTATGAAGGTGGTGAAGTTTAGAAGAAAGGGGAAACTAAGCTGGGAGGAAGAGGAGCAGGGCGAAGCACAAATGGAAGGAATTTCCAAGGAGGATAACGATTCCGGGTATGTTATCTCTGAGACCCATTTAATCCTTTCCTCTGTCAAAATTGGTATAATGGATAAAGTTATTACATTTGAAGCCTCTGAGGAAGAAAAGGGGTACTGTGAGTCCGCTGTTCACTCAGCAATGTTTTGGGAGGGTCAATTGGGTCAGAATCAGGGAAGGATTCTTGATGAGTGGAGGAATGGTTGCCATGAGAATAGTGCAGGAAGAAACTTGAGGGGCCGTAACAACCAATCCAATGCAAAGGTAAAGGGGGAGAATGAAGGAAGGGATACGAAATTCTTGTCCCTAGCCCAAAAATTGATTCGAATGAATGAAGGCCTTCTTAATTTCTTGCATCTCGAAAACGACAAGCATTGTAACATCCAAACAAATGGCGGTGACTGTAGCAGGAGAAGAGGAATAACCACAAAGAAAACTGAGGAAGACACTGATGCTAAACTTCAAAAACTGACCTTTGTGAATGAAAATTGTCAATAGGTTAAGGTAAACAACAGGATGGCGCGCCGGGTCGTGGCAGAGGGCGTGGGAGCCCGACTCAGGGGAATCAAGAGGACCAGCCAGCAAATGTCCCAAGTAACCAGGGCAGAGGGAGAAGATCCACTTTGACAGCAGTCCAGGACGCTGCCAGAGCTTATAGGGAAGGCACAAGTGAAGAAATCCATCGAATCATTGAAGATATGGAAGCCAGTGTGATGGAGGAACAGTCTGACTCCGAGACAGAAGGGTGGGCTGAAGAGATCAGTGACCCGGGGAATACGCGAGGAAGGTTGATGCTGTATAGGCAGACTCTTCATATCTACTGGGTGTTAAAACGCCTTCTTGCAAAGGCTCTGGAGCAGGTGGCGAAGGAAATGGCCGAAATTGCAAATGGCGTGCCAAACCTGCAAAAAGAAATGAAAAATTTCCAGGTTATCATGATAAGGCAGAATAACAAGCTGGAGGAAATGTATCAGCAGTTGTCCTGGATGGCTCATACAACTCCAAGGCAGGCAGAACCAATGGATACTCCCATGGATATGGACCTGAATACTGGTATCAGAAAGGAATGATCCTTTCGAATTTCTTATGTGCTTCAGTGAACCTTTTTGCTTTCACCGTTTTATGCATGCTAGTAGCTTATTAAGTAGTTTCAGTTGTATAGTGCATATAGCCAGGATGGAAAGACTTGTTAAATTTTGTTTTTGGAATGCATACAATAAACTAAGGTGGCCAACAGACCTGGTTTCCCTTCGGGGCAGGTTGAGGCCGCCAACACGATGTATCTGGTCTCTTTGGTTACTATAAATAGAAAAGAAAGGCATTACCTACACTTACAAAAAAAAACATAAAATAAATACATTGACACATAAATATGATAAAAGAACTAATATATAAGATTTTTAATATCATTTTTAGTGCTAAAATCACACATAACATTGAATCATGTCCTGAATAGTAAGTCCTGACTCCTGAATCCCAACTCAGCCTCAAAATATCAACAAAAAATACAATAATGTATCTCATCATGTCATAATGTCATATACAATAAAATGAAGAAAATAACTAAAGTCTAATCCTATTGATTTCCTCTGCCCCTCTTGCGAGAAAATGCCACAACTTTCCCTTTCCCTCTAGATGTAGATGCTGGTGCTGGTGGAGTTGGCATTGGAGTCTGCTTGTGCTCTAGAAGTTGAAGAACTAGAAGTAGGAGCTATAGGAGGTAGACCACATCCTCTACTGGTGGCAGGGGTAGCTCGAGCAGGTGGTGTCACCTGGAAACATTACAATCTCCCAATCCTAAAATCCTGAAAAACTGATAAGTCTGCTGGATTTTGAATGAAATCTAAAATTCTACTTTTTCCATATGAAATCCAATGAGGCCGGAACCACTCTCAAACATCCTGAGTCATTTCATGGTAATGTTAAAAATTTAAATAAAATGATGAAAATGAAGATTAAGGAGAATGTCACTTTTATTTTAAGAATTTAACATTACCATAAATAGCATATCAATACTAGGGCCTAGACTTGATCATTAAGCTGCCCCACTCAAAAATTATTTGTTTCTTTAAAAAATAATTGCATTTCGAACATTTAGCATCCCTTATAAAACCGCGCTGCCTTGACCCTCGGCGATAAATTGGGAAAAAATCGCGATTTTTTCAAATTATCGCGATTTTTTCGAAATTATCGGGTATAAAAAAATCCACGATTATTACTCGCGATAATATTGGCTTCGGGAAAAAATTGCGATAAAACGATAATATCGTGATATTATCGCGATTTTCACAACACTGATCTATATTTTCAAGCTCATTTTTTGGAATGCTTGTTGAGCTTGAGTCAATTCCAAAAGCATTATTTTGGTCAGTAGACTTCATGGTCTCCTCAAGTATGTCTTTAGCATTGTATTGTAGCACCTCAAGTTTAAGCTCAACATTTCCATCATTTTGTGAACCGCCATAATCCCACATTCTCGTGGGTCTAGTTTTGTATTCTAGTTGTTGTCGAGATCACAAGAGTCGATTTGAGTGTACAAACACCAAATCTTGTGCCATTTTTGTGCTTAGGCGATTTTTCTTCGTTGAATGTATGAAAGCATATTCACTCCAGTTTCTTTCACATGCAGAGGAACTAGTCACCTGTAAAATAAAATTAAAATTATGTTAGCCATAACCATTTGAACATTAGACTTAATTGTTTAAACAATATATCCATTAAAGGTATTTGTTATTGAACATACTTGTGAAAGCAAACAAATAGCCAACTAATGAAGCAAGGGGGTCCCTGTACCATATTGCATCCAGAAGTCGATGGGTCCAAGTTGTTGTCTGTTGTATGCAAAATCTTCATTTGCAAAGTGGTCACCTGATTTCAAGTACTTTTCTAATTCAAGTTGTAAAGCAGTGCGATCCTGATGATCGTAACACCTACTTATAAAACTGTTCCAGTTCTGCATCATCTCTACATCTGAAGATGGTTTCTTATGAAACCATTTAGGATTGAGTAAGAATGCAATTGAATGAAGAGGGCTATGAAACATTTTCCACCTTGTTAGACTAAGTTCCTACACTTCATTTCTAGTGTCTTTGTCGATCCTAGAATTTTCATCTTCCATTATGTCATGAAGCTTGTCTCTCATTTGATCCATACTCTCAAACACATCCCTTAAGCATGGTTGATCACTATCAAATATGCGAAGGGTGGAAACCATAGGTGTAATAAGGGTGACAGTATCCTCCACTTTCCAAAAATCCTCTGAAGAAAGACCAGTAATAATGAAGAAAGACCAATAATAATGCCCTCAACTTTTAGGCCATCCTTAGTATGTGAACCCTTCCACCTTTTCCAATCCATTGATACCACAATCTCTCTCAAATATTGATGCATTTTAATAAGGCATTGAAGCATAATGAATGCGAATGCAAATCTAGTCTCGACAGATCGAAAAACCTGAAGTTTTGCATATTTCCTATAAATTGCTATGGATGCTGCATGATTAACAATAAAGTGTCGTAGCATCTTTGCTTCAATTATAGTTTTATCAACCCATGCAATGTGATTAATATTTTTTAGGAGCAAATTCAAGCAGTGCATAGAACAAGGAGTCCAAAAAATTGTTGGTTATTCATCCTCAATCAACCCACCATCAAGAACATTGTTTGGGGCACTATCTTTAATAATTTGGATTACATTTTCTCTTCCAACCTCCTCTATTGCTTCTTTGAGGAGACTCGTTAGATATGGACCAACTTTTGTCTTTCCTGTGGTATCATGCGATTTTAAGAACATAACTCCTTTTGGGCTAGAAACCAAAATATTGACAAGGGGATGATGGTTGACATCTATTCAACCATTTGAGACAATGGAGACATCTGCCCAACCATCTTGAAGTCTAGCTTCAACCTGAGCCCTCTCTTCAGATAATACTGTTGTTCTCATTTTTTTCATAGCTAGGAGGCTTGTAACCTTTAGAAGCATTGTTAACTAGACCCTTTACCATTTTCTTCCAATAAGTAGACCTACAAACATTGAAGGCTATGTCATTTGCGAAAAAAATTGTCCAATGGATGCATCAAGATTTCCCCTCCCTTTTACATCCCACAAGTTTTCAAGGTGGGAAACAGAAACTTGATGTTGAGAACAAGAGTGTGGACCACCAATTGTCAATCCACTAGGATTGTTGTTGGTTTGAATTAAACCTTCAGCAATATGTCTCAACTTTTCAAGTTCATTAAATTTCTTAAGTAGAGAAGCTTTCTTTGTTTTAGGTACACTCTGACATAAAGTTGTTTGTTCTTTTTTCCCCATTCCAAGTAAATGCCTTCGAACTCTTCCTACATTCCTCGTTTTTTGTGTTTTACAATAAGGGCACAACCAAACCTTTGAACTAGTTGATCCACTTGCTCCTCCACTATAAGATTGAGTGCATTTCACAACTGCCCATAACCTGTTGAAGAATCTAGGGCATGCATAATTAAAGTGATTCTTCGTTACATGATAACAATTTGTGAAGTGTTTATACAATTAATCTTAGCCTGATGTTCCATTCATTATTAGTGTGAGTGTTTACTTCATCAAACTGCTATAAAAAACAAAAGAGACAAGAACACAAATATTTGGCTTACTGATAGGGCCAAAACTTCTCCTTCTTGGAGAGGAAAACCCACGCAAAATTCTTCTTATAGAGATTTCATTGACGAATACCAAGACCATGACCCTTGACACTTTCAGCCTCTCCAAGACCAAGACATCAATCCTTTCCTCCATCACTGCTGAGATCATAATCACTGCTGCACCATTGAAGCTATCACTGCGATCTTCATTACGGCTTCTAACATCTACTCCATGACTGATCCTTGATATTGCCACCAAGGTGATCTCTACACTCTTCATCAAGACTATGATCTTCAATAAACATATCATGACTTGTGACAACACCTTACTGTAGGTTGAGATAATGTGTAACATTATGAGATCATGATCCTTGTCGAGACTGCTCATCCTAGTCATCAGTATCACAGTTCTCCTCATTATTCCGAGATTGCAACTATCATAGTTGCTTACTGTGCCCTTGAGACTACAGGTCTTGATTTGATTGTCACTGCTCTTTATAATGTTAGGACTGCAGTAGACACAGTCATCACCAAAATTCTCTTCAACGTAATTATAATATATCTATATGTTGAGACTGACATAGCACCTTCAGGATCACTGTGATCTCCATTAGGTCAAGACAGTGAGGACAGTAAGGGTTTCGAATTACATTCACTGCTTATGAAGTAGATCCACTGAGATCTACTTTTCATCTAGGCAGAGAATACATGTATGTCTGAGATAACAAATATATATGTCGAGGCAGATTCATTCACAGGAATGTTGAGATTGTCATGCTCCTTCACAATCATAGATCCGAGACTAATCATACTGTTGATACTGCGGCTTACTAGGACTATGGAGACATTCTTATGCCGAGGTCAACCATTCATTCGAGGTCCTGTCTGCTCCTCCATGCATCCGAGATTTAGCTTGCCTTTCTGCTCTTTCTAGCCATCCAATACCATCCAATACCTAGTCTGTCTGTCTTTAAACCCATCCGAGGTGCAGAAAGACCCTTGATCTCTTGCCCTAAGGTGATGCAAATCTGTTCCTCTTGTTCACTCGAGATTTGAGAGAGGAAACCAGAGATCTGTCTCATCTTATTTGCAGAGACTTGCACCCATCTTCACACGAAGTTTCAGAGAGAATTGCGAAACTGATCTGTGTTTTGTGAATACCTTGACGAGGTATTTATAATGGTGAGCCACCTATATTTGAGCTGACATGAACCCATGAATCGTCATGACTATTTTTCTTGAGCCGACGTGAATTTCATTTATTTAATAATTTCCTTTTAATTCATTTTGGAGCCGACATAAGATTCCTTTGTTGTTTTGCTTGCAGATTTCGGTGTGCTTGCTCTTGGAGAATTTTTCTTGGTCTTGGAGGGCTGCGTTGACATTAATACATTTTACATAGGCTCTTAAAGAGCTTCTCTACACATGACATGACTCTTTGACATAACAATAAAATCCTAAAGACATCAAGAAGAAGTCTTTGACCTAATTATACTTCTTGCTCATGAAACCCATGAAGCAAGATGTACAAAAATAATTTATTCTCTTTCTTACATCAATTACAAAGATCATGTCATTATGAAGACCGAACCTAGTTACATTTTCTTCAACATAACCTTGCCTCAAAGGATTTTTTTGCTTTGGGTTTTTTTTTATGCCTCTGTGGAAGATACCTGTTGCGAAAGGGGTGGTCTACTTTGTGACACTGATGAACTTTCTTCCATTGCAATGGGAAATGAGTGGAATAAAAAATAGATGATTCTCTGCCACAACCAATTTTAATCTGTACGATTATATTTGAAATTTAGTTACAAAAACAAAAATAAAAATAAATTGACACTTAATTAGAAAAGTATAATTTATTAATTAACAAAAAATTGAAGAGATAAATTTATTCACATGCATAGTTTGATGTACTACATGATGGACAGTTGCTGACAATTTTTATGATGCTTAAGAGCTTTTGGCTCCAAAAGCAAGACTTTGTGGACAAGTTGGAGAAGTGGTAGTAGGATATTGGGGTGCCCAGGGGTAGTTTAATGCAGGTATTCCAACAAAAATTAAAGGAGCTAAAGCTAAGAATAAAGTCTTGGAACAAGAATGAATTTGGGAATATCTTCATGGAGAAAAAGAAGTTGGAGGCACACATGGAGGAGATTAAGAGTATAATCATTGAGGAGGGGAGAACTGAGACTCAGGCTGAGGAAGAAGGGAGGATCATTCATGATTTAGTCGAGCCACAAAGAAGAGGACTTAATGTTAAAAAGATAACTATAACCATCGAACACTATGTATGCTTACAATTGGTTCATTCGAAAAACGCAGGTTGAAAGATATTACCATGAACATTATAATGATAGTTAAGAGATCAATTTTAAATTTTCCATTTATTTAATTTCATTAAGAATTTTAAATATATATATATATATATATATATATATATATATATATATAATATTAAATTGTGAATTTTACATCATTTGAAATTGAATTTATTTAAATATAATATTATAAAAACAAAAAATAGTGTCATAAAATTCCAGTCAAAAAGACCAGGAAAATTGTCGCTTTGGAGACGTGTGACTCCTGTGATGTTTATAATTATATATAGAAAGCGTTTACAAACTACGACTTTACAACCATACACAAAACAATGTGCCAAAGTTGTATGTCAATACCACTAAATAGTAGAAGTGGTTTACACATTTCCCCACATAACTAAAAAGCATTGGGTATGTTTCATTTAAATTTCTATTTAAATTCATTTAGTGTGCACAATCCAAGTGAAGTCCATTAATTGAAGCCTGTGATGTTGTTGTCTCGAGTGTTGATTTATGCAAACTTTTACACGCAAATCTGTTAACAACATAGTAACATACAATTCCCAAGGCCGACAAAGGATTATGAAAGATATAAGGCCATTAGGCCGAGTATCAGAGAACAAATTTCACCATCAACTTAATGTATGCACAAAATTCAAGTAGAAACTAGAATAAAATTTACCATCACCTAACATATGCATAGAATTCAAATGGAAATAAGTCAAGGATCTGGGCATATCGTGTCTGGTGCAAATAATATTACAAGTGGGACAATACCAGAAAGAAATTTTTACTCTCAACGTAATGCATGCGAAGATTTTAACTAGAAACTAAGTCAAGGATCTGGGTTAACTTTGTTTGGTTGCAAATAATATTACAAGTAGGACAATACCAGAAATAATCTCAATGCAATGGATGCATATAGTTCAAATAGAAACTAAGTCAAGGATCTGGGCAAACTTTGTTTGGTTGCAGATAATATTACAAGTACGACAATACTAGAAAGCCTCTGAGTCCTTGTATGCATATTCTGTCATGAACATAAATGGCTTACTTTCAAAGTGAAAACTAAATTAAATGGAGACATTGTTGGGAATTCTTTTCCTAGTAAGTCCTCCTTCACGAGTATCTTGGTAATCTTAAAAAGATTGACCAAAAGAATAAGAAAAAGTAGACATTGAAGTTTGTACTTGTTCACAATAAAATTGACGATGCTGTTGAAGATAACTCATTGGGGTGTGAAGCTGCTCGGCTCGGGAGTTGGCTCTGTCTTGCCTGCATTTGATGAGTGATGAGTTTGCTCTCCTTTGCGGCTTAAATCCTTGAAAAACCATGAGCAGCTGCACAACTAAAAAAGGCAACTGGTTTGCATGGGTAGCTGCACAGTTAAAAAAGGAAAGGTAACTATTGTCTGAATAAAATGTTTGATTCACTATAGTAATACTACGCAACTGGAGTTTGGAACTGAACTTCCCGAAAAGTTACCATTTTTTTAACAGGTAGGTACTTTAAAGTTTAAAGGCCTAGACGCAACTATTGGAGCCTGCGTGAAGCATTTTCGTTGAAATCACAACAGATTGAGGCGTGGACGGCAGTTCTCTGACTCTGTATATAGCAATATAACTTCTCGAAAACTAAAAGGCAACTGGAATTGAACTGGAGTTAATCGACGTTTGGAAAAGAGAAATTGAACTAGAGTTAATCGGAGTCTGGAAACTAAATGCAGAAACAGAGAAGAAATGGTTTTTGTTTCACAAGAAACTGTTTCTGGCCACTGAAAATGAAAACGATCATTTAAGACGGTGCTTCCTGTGTCGTTGGGTTTCTACTGCGATTTCTCCAAGAAACGATGGGCATCATCCCGTTTCTGGTAACTAGGATGTTTGGGAATGGAACCCTAGTCGGGGTTAATCACCAACTCTGTTGCTTGTACAATCAATTATGTTCCCATTGGGCTAAATATGTTTGGGGAAATGAACCCTAGCGGGGTATATCACCACTCCCGCTTGACCAACCATTTATTTACAAGTGGCAACAAAACTTAAACTGCCTAAACACAAACTTACAATTCCCATTGCCAACTAAAGTTAAACTGCCTTATTAAAAAAATCATGGAATAGAAACTCAAAAACTTTCCAGGAACTTCTTTTCACTAAAAGTGCCACCCAATTGACACCAAAATGGATTGTTGACAACACTAGGGGATAGGAATGTTGCCCATTGCCTACACTAAGTCTACAGTTGGCCATGTCTTCCACATCTTTTGAAACAGTTAAACATGTTACGCTTTTGGGAGGGGGAAGGAATTGAACCTGGGTGGGTATATCACTACCCCAATTTAACTAACCAGTGAAGCCCTTGATAACAAATTTGGTAACTTAAACTAGACAATAAGTTGACAAATTTAGCAATAACATGTCTTCCACATCTTTTGGAAGAGTTAAACATATTACACTTTTGGGAGGGGGAAGGAATTGAGCCTAGGTGGGGTATATCACTACCCCAATTTAACTAACTAGTGAAGCCCTTGATAACAAATTTGGTAACTTAAACTAGACAATAAGTTGATAAATTTAGCAATAACATAGAAATGACAAACTCAAAAATAACTCACTAATTTGACCAAATTGGGGTGAGTTTGACTTAATTTCAACTCAGACCTCCTAAGTAATTGCCATATTCAGCAAGTCTTATTATAAGGTAGAAGTTGTCATAAATAAACTTCTATATGCTACAAGTTTGGCCAAATGCATCCAATACTAATTTTCAAGAAATAAATTATTTGGTCTAAATAGTTCTTGGGTAAATTTTAACTAGTAACTTTTGAAATATGTCTCAAATTTCAATGATTTTATTTTGTAAAAATATTGGTTTCTCCCTATTTGATTTAGTGTCAGTTAAGTTGCATGACAAAGGGAAATAGGGACATGTTTCTCAACCAGGAACACACTTCACCTCAAAAATTTGGAAACGAATATATCTATATATATACATATAATGCACTATGTTATAAATAACACAGTACATTGAAATTAGGAAAGAAAGCATTATAAATAAATGAGCAAAAACATTTAAATGACAATCATAAATATCAAGCAATTTTCCATCACTTACATTGGGATCCTATTAAAATTGGCAACTAGGGCCAAATTCCACCTTAGGACAACTCATATGATGGAGATGATTATTGCATTGGATTCCTCTTTTTGAGAGGTCCAATTTTGATATAAAGATCATCTCATTCTGATAAGCAAAAGTGGAATTTTGAATTTATTCTCTCTCATGCACAAATTGTCAAGGTCGGCCTTAGTCAAATGTAGGCTCATAAGCCCAATAGATGTGTCTCCTCACCCTCAATGAAGTGTATAAATAAGAGTGACCTTTCTCCTCATTTGGACATCACTCATCTCATCACATATTTCTCTCTCCTCTCTTGATTGGTTCGTACAGCTTGGATGCAACCTTCTCTACTCCGCACGTGTGAAAGAAGGACGAATTTATGAGTTAGTTTGCTGGCCGAAAATTTCAGGAAATAGGACCAACGTTGACTAGGGTGCCTTTGACCAGTGTTGACTGTGCTTTCTTGGGCAAAATTTCGATTTTTGGAGGCCGCACTCATTGGCACAAAAATTGGGGTGATTGGGACAATTTGACTGGTTTGACTTCAGATTTGACTGCAGAATTTACAACAGTGTTTTCTCCCTCCTTTGACTTATTTGACCGCATTGTTTTGGGCTGACTTTGACCCTATTGGAAGGCCGCATTCATTTGTTGTTGACTGAGTTGCTTGGAGGACGTTTTGGAGCTGCTTAGACCATCGTTGACTTTCTGGTTGGGGCTGCAATTGACTGCTGATTTGACATGACTGTTTTTGGGAAGTTAATTTGATATTTGTACTCTCTCTCTCTCTATGCTGAATTATTGAAGAATAATAAGAAGATTTGATTAAAGGGTTTCCCCACATTGAGGTTTTTTCCCTAGCATCTGCGACATCTTGTGTCCTCTTGTCTTGGCTTGTCTTTTGCTAATGTTTTTATGTTCTATCTCCATTTACTGTCAATGTGTTTATATTAATGTGATTGCTGTTGGATATAATTGGAAATTGTCATTGGGTTGATAAGGAACATTGAAGTAAATTGTGCTAAAGCATAGAACATACCATTGTTATCTAAAATCAATGTTACTTGGGAGCGGGAGCGGGAGCGAAAATGGGAGCGGGAGCGACCATTTTCAGAAGCTCCCGGTTTGGGAGCGAATCCGGGAGCGATTTTTTAAAAATATATATATTTTTTATATTTTTTAATTTTTGATACATATATGTCAACAAAAACATGTAGAATGATGAAATAGACATAAAAAACATAAAAAAACATAAATTGATCATTGAACCATATCACATCAATCATCTAGAAATTATAATCGTCATCAACCATGTCCACAAGTTAGTAAAATACATATTACAACTGCAACATATTGAGTCTTATAAATCATGATTCATCAAATTCAATATTAAAGTTTCAACTTCAAGCTTTCAGAATTGAAAATTCAATAACATTTATCATCATTGATCACCAAAGTTGTACTTGTAAGCCAAGTTTAACCATTACAAGAAGTAATATCGAAGATATTTCTAAGTCCTAACTTCTAACTGTTAACATGATATGAAATGTTAAAAATTTATAAAATGAAACATGAATAATGAGATGAAATGAAACAACTTTAGTCTTTCACAATCATTACCAATGAGTTATAATTGCCAAGGCCCAACTTCAAACTTCAAATTTTCATTGTCACAGTGATATAATGTTTACAAAAAATATCATAATGATATGAAAGAGTCAAGAGTCAAGAGTCAAGGACTCAAAACTAAACAGTTATGAAAACTAAAGTCTAATAGAAACTAAAAAAGACAATTAAACTGTAAATCTACAAGTGGCCCTTGCCACGAGAGTCTCCAGGGGTATAAGCAGGTCGTGGTGGTCTTCTAGGAGTCTCCCGCACAGACCGACGACCAGAACTAGAACCTCCACGCGAGGGTGTCGATGGAGGTGGCGACAACAATGGAACAAGACTCGGGCCTCGAGCACTGCTACTGGATGGTGGAGGTGGAGGTGGCATGGCTGCTGCAGCTGCTTCATTTTCATCCCTTACAAGCTCTTCTTCTAGTTCTTCAATATGTACAATGCCATCCTCCAAATTGTCTTCCTCAGGGTGATTGTCCCAAATTTTATATGTGGGATCTTCATTAGCCCGATCACAGTAATGGCTCAACAACCTCAAGTTGTAGTGCACATAAACCAAGCTTTCTGCTCGGTTTTCGTTGAGTCTGTTTCTTTTCACATTATGTATATAACTGTAGGTGCTCCAACACCTCTCTGCAGAAGAAGAATTTACAACCTGTGAAAGAACTTTTTTTGCCAATTTTGGCAAAAGTCCGTGGCCGCCATATGTTTCCCACCATGTGAGAGAATCAAATTTATCTTTGTCGTCCATTGCATGGAAGTTACCATACAAACCAGTGCCACTGAAGTATCTGCCTATTTCAAGGCGCACAGCTGCACATTCCTCCCTGTCAGGCACCAACTTTTCTAATGCTTCCAGATATCCTTTAGTTACCTCTTGATCTAAATGGGGTTTGGTCCTAACCCCACCCCCTGCTGCAGGTTGGCCCAACCAAGATGTAGAGTAGTATTTTGGCGTAAGGATATACGCCAAGCAATGTAGTGGAAGGTTAAGCCTATTCCACCGTTCACACACACAATCATGAATCAGTTTGTACAAGTTGGGATCTCTATTATGAACAATGTCTTTTATTTCCCCCAACATGGTATCCATTTGCTCATACACCTCGCCAATCACTGGTTTGTCTGTATCTGCAAACCGAATCATGTGATAAATTGGTTTGGTGAAATCCAATACCTGCCTCACAGTTGTCCAAAACTGCCCATCAAGAGCGACCTCCTCCACCGTTTCAAAACCTGCCATGTCAGCTACATTTGTAGCCCTTTCCTTTAACACCTGCCAATGTGGACTTGATACCATGCTAGCTAATGCCTCTCTTACCTTCAAAAGGCGCCTGAAGGTGAGGTAATAACTATCAAATGTAGTCCTCGTAATCTTCAGCAACTCCAATCTCGAGTGACTGCGGAAAAGGCCATGGGTATTGCTATGATTTGTAATAAATTTTATCATTTGTTTTCCTTTCTTGTACAAATCACCAATCCATTGGTATTGTTCATTTTTGTTTTTGACAATATCATGCAACAGAAGGTTCAATGTGTGAACCAAACATCCAGACCAAAATATGTTCGGGTATTTATCCTCAATAATTGCTCCCGTTGCCTTACAATTAGGAGCATTATCAGTGATGACTTGGATGACATTGTATGGGCCAATACGCTCAATTGTTTCAAGTAATGCTTCTGCAATGTTGATAGCGGTCTTGAACTTGTCTGAGTAATCATGTGCAGCTAGAAAGATGGGACCACTAACAGACACAGCAAGAACACTTATCATTGGCTTGCCTTTTACATTTGTCCATCCATCAGATACAATGGACACCCCATTGTCAGTCCAAGAACTTGTCATTTTATTCAAAGAATGTGATATTTTTGCTTTTTCATGATCAAGGCCAACAGTTCTTGCCTTGTCATACCCAGGGCTCTTGTATCCTTTAGGGGCATCATTTATGGCAGAAACCATTTCGTGCTAATAAGGTGAGCGTAGAACATTGAATGGTATCCCACATGCATAGAGGAACCTGTAAACTTTTGAATCCACATCATTCCTACACCCCTCATCAAGGAAATCTGATATGGTTCTACGCCTTAAAGATGATGACCCTGTGCCTCCATGTCCATATCCACTGTCTTGGGAGGATGCTGAAGGAGTTCTTTGTGATTGTGAGCTTGGTTCAAAGAAACCCCTTGATCTTTTTGTTCTATATTGGGCGTCCTCCTCTTCCTTTATGTATTTGGCTCTATCTGCTGTTGACACCGCTGCACAAGTTTTGATTCCTATTTGTTTCTCTCCATCCCATGGCCTTTTCCCGCAGAGGTGTCTTCTAGCACGGGTGTATGAACCTGTGTAATCAGTGTTGCAATGGGGGCAATGAAATTTAGTGGTTCCACCCCCTCTCCCTGTTTCAGCCCTGTGAACATATTTCCACAATGGAGTTTGGTCTTGTTTAGTTTTTTGAGGGTCATGTTCACCCTCCTCCACCTCCTCCTCATTGGGGTTTTCACCCATTTGACTTCCTCCGGCTTCTTCATCCACCTCTTCAGTTTGAGGCCCCCTCCGTTTCCTACTCTCCACCACCATAATAACCATAAAAGGGACCAGGAAGAGGAAAATGCGAATAAATATCCCCAGGTCCATGGTGTTTGATGTTTGTCGGGTTTTGAGTCTTGAATCTGCAAATTAATTTAATTTATTGGGATTAATTAATTTAATTTAAATACATGATTTTTAAACAGTTAAACTCAAACAACTAAATTAAATCAACTAAATTAACTACCTAACCAGCTAAACTAACTAGATTACTAAGTTACTTACCTCTGCAGGCTTGCTCCTCGCTCCTTGGCAGTTGCTCCTCGCTCCTCAGCACTTGCTCTTCGCTCCAATGCTCTTGCTCCAGCTCCAAACTTGCTCAATGAAGTGATAATGAATGTTTTTTTGGCCCATTGGCCTTATAAAACAATTTTTTTTTTCTAAAATTTTTAATTTTTTCGGGTCCGGCGGATTTTTTTTCCGCCGAACTGCTCCCGGAGCGTTTTTTAATGCCCGGGAGCGATCGCTCCCCGATCGCTCCCGGGCATTAAAAATCGCTCCGGGAGCGCGGGAGCGATCGCTCCCTAACAGACCAGGGAGCGTAAATTTTTTTACTGGAGCGCGCTCCCGAGCCGCTCCCGCCCGGAGCGCGCTTCGAGAGCGGGTTCGAAGGGGGGGGCGCTCCCCCGCAACATTGTCTAAAATTAACATGGTTTCAGAGCTCAGGTGAAGACAAAGCTCAAGCAAGAGTGAGGAAAAACAATTACTAAGGGAAGCTGTTGGACAAGAACTTGGAACTAGTCCCAATGACGACTAATCTCACTTCAAATCCGAGGACAAGCTTAAGGACAAATCCGACTATCATGCATGGAAGATGTCTCTAGATCTGACATTGGAAGAAAATGATGCCATGGACTATGTCAAAGAAAAAGTAGCGGAGCCTCCTTTAAATACATCCGCAGCTGCACAAACAAAGTACAAGAAAGGTGAGGTTAAAGCTAAGAAAATTATTGTTGATTCTATTCACAAGCCTTTGGTTGCCTGTATTTCTGATTTGGAAACATCTAAGGAGATGTATGACAAGCTAATTGGGATGTTCAAAGTAAATAATGCAAATCAAGTTATCTTTCTCAAGAAAAATTTGAAAGACATCAAGATGGATAGAGGAGAATCCATCTAATCCTACTTCATGAGGATTACTGAGATCAAGAATGATCTCCTATCTATTGGAGAAGTCATTTATGACAGGGCCTACTCTTATTGCACTTGGAGGCCTTACAAGAGAATGGGATGTGTTCAACACTACCATCCTCAACAATGACAAGATTCCAGGATTTAATGAATTATTGGCTACATGCAGTGAAGAAGAAATAAGGATGATGGAAAGAGACAAGCCCTCAAATGGAAACAATCCTACCGCCTTCTCCATTCATACTAAGAAGAAGAACAATGCTGGTCCAAGAAATCAAGGTCAAGGGTTCAAACCGGGATTCAAAGAAGGAAGAAAAGGAAGATGCTTCAATTGTAACAGGTTTGGCCACTTTGCTAGAGAGTGTCCTCACAAGAAGGATACTCCAAGAGATGATGACAACAATAACAACAACTTCAAAGGCAATGACAATCAAAGGAATAATAGGTTCAACAACAAAGGAAAGATGAATGCTCCCGTTGCTCGAAATGGAAATGGTCGTCCTCCCAAGAAGTCAAGAAACTCCAGGTATGAAGAAGTTAATGTTGTAAAGCAAAAATAATTTTATCTTATTTTTGCCCTCACCACTGCCTCTCCTCCGGATACATTGGATCATTGGATGATTGACAGTGGTGCCTCAAGGTACTTCACTAAGTACAAAGAAGCTCCCTCTAACTTGATTGAAAAGAAGACGAATATGGAGATTATACTTGGGGATAATGTCACTTATCTCGTGAAAGGATTTGGGATTGTTACTCTCCACTTAAATCAAGGTCAAACCCTCCACTTACAAGAAGTGTTGTATGTACATGATCTGAAAAAGAACTTGGTCTCTATTTCTGCAATGGAAGACAAAGGTTTCAAGGTGACATTCATTGATGGGAAAGTTCGTGTTTGGCAAAGGAACCCAAGCAATGCATTCACTCTTGGATTCAGGGTTGAAGGTCTCTATTAGGTTGGAGGAAGTCTGTTGGGAGCAATGACTTCACAACTTCAATCCGAATTATGGCACTGAAGATTTTCTCACCTTCATTTCAAAGCCTTACCTGATGCAAGGAAGATGGTCACAGGTTTGCTCGAATTCAACTTAGATCATGAAGGTGTTTGTGAAGTATGTGAAGTTGGAAATCATACAAGGGGACTTTTCCCCTCAAGTGAAACTCAAACCATCAATATTCTTCAATTGGTCCATTTTGATCTATGAGGTATGTTGCCCGTGACATCTTTGGGTGGATATTTGAATTATGCTATTTTTGTGGATGACTTCTTTCGCAAAACATGGATCGATTTCTTAAAGAAGAAGGATGAAGTGTTCAAATGGTTTCGCTCGTTCAAAGCCTTGGTCGAGAATCAAACAAGAAAGAAGATCAAAATATTGAGGATCGATAATGGGACTGAATATGAGTCAAATGAATTCAAAGACTATTGTAGCGAAGCTGGCATTACGGGGGAGACCACTATTACATACACTCCTGAACAAAATGGTGTTGTCGAAAGGAAGAATCGTACTATCATAGAAGCCACCCGTGCCATGCTTCATGTTCAAGGTCTTCCGAAGTTATTATGGGGAGAAGCTGCCAACATCGCTGTGTATGTCCAAAACAAATACCCACATCAAGCTTTGGACTTCAAGACACCCGAAGAAGTATTCATTGGTAACAAGCTTGATGTTTCTCATTTTAGAATTTCTGGTTGTCCCGTATATTTTCATGTGCCGAAAGAGAAAAGAAACAAACTAGATGCATCTGGGAAGAAAGGAACGTTTTTGGGCTACAGTGAAACTTCAAAGGCATATAGAATCTATGTGCCTGGTCAAAGGGAAGTGGAATTAAGTCATGATGTCACTTTCGATGAAGATTCTGCTCTTATAAAGATCCGAGATCTTCTTATCCCTAGGAAGGAAATGATGATGTTGATGAAAAAAACATGATGGACCTCCGTCTGACGAAACGATGCCCGATGTTGAAGGTCCGATGGATCCCATTGATCCACCTCCTAGTGAACCCTCTACTTCAAGAAAAAGACCTTTATGGCTCAAAGATACTCTTGAAGATGTTGAGAAACATATTGCACCGAGGGGGACATTTCGTGAAAGCAAGAAGCCAAATAGGTACCAAGGGTACTTAGCTGCCATGAGTACCATTGTACAATCTGAGCCTTGCACATTCGAAGAAGTCGTGAAGCACCAAGTTTGGAAGGATCCGCTGAACGAGGAACATGAGTCGATCATGAAGAATGATGTCTGAGATGTGATTCCTAGACCCAAGGATAAGTCAGTGGTCACTTCAAAATGGCTCTAAAGATCAAACGTGGAGCTGATGGGAGTGCTGAAAAATTCAATGCTAGATTTGTTGTTCGAGGCTTCTCTCAAAAGGAAGGAGTAGACTATGATGAGATATTTGCATCGTTTGCCCGATATACCACCATCCGTTCGATCATAGCTCTTGCTGCCTCGTAAGGATGGAGCCTACACCAAATGGATGTCAAAACTGCCTTCTTGCATGGCTCACTTAAAGAGGAAGTCTATGTGGAACAACTTGAGGGGTTCGAAGTTCAAGATCGTGAGACACATGTATGCAGGTTGAAGAAAGCCCTCTATGGGTTGAAGCAAGCCCCTAGGGCTTAGTATGAGAGGATTGATAGCTATCTTATGAAGCTGGGATTTACAAGGAGTGATACCGACCCAAACCTATACTTCAAGGTTGAAAGGGACAAGCCTCTCATTCTGGTCCTTTACGTGGATGATCTCTTTCTAACAGGTGATGACCCTCTCATTCATCAATGCAAGAGGGAGTTGGCTTCCGAGTTTGAGATGAAGGATCTAGGACTGATACACTATTTCCTAGGGCTGGAGGTTTGGCAAAAGCCAGGTGAGATTTTCCTTTCTCAAGGAAAATACATTATGAAGCTACTTGAGAGATGTGGGATGGTGGATTGCAAGTCCGTGACTTCTCCGATGGAACTCAACTTTAAGAAGCTATGTGGAAGTGTTGCTGGGACCGGATTAGCGAACCCTTTCGAGTATCGCCAACTTGTGGGGGTCCTGATGTTCTTGGTCAACTCCTGCCTTGACATATGCTTTGCTGTGAACACGTCGAGTCAATTTATGGTCGAGCCTCATCACATTCATTAGATTGTTCCTAAGAATCACTTGAAATATCTCTGGGGCACAATCCACTATGGATTGAGATACACTGTCAGGAAATTGAGGGTGTTCAATTTTCTAAGTCTATCCGTTAGAAAATCACTCTGTACTATGTTGGTTTATTTCTTCTACTTGTAAATTCTGAATTAGTTATTTAAAACATTTAAATACCGAAATAAACACAATACAGTCACAACATCTACAGATCATCAACTGAAAGAAAACAAACGCACAAGTGACACTGTTATTTTTGGACAAATGTCCCCAGAAAAACCCAATGCGGGAAACCGGTGCAACTATTCCGAAGGTATATTATTATGCAGTATTTCCTTGAGTACAACTGGGTGCCTAACCGGCTCCCTCGACAGAGAAAAATACACGACAACAATACATCTCTATTCAGAAATAGGTATTCAGAAAACCTGTCCCACAAAACCCTCTCCGACGACTCCGAAGTTCAGCGCTGGCCCTTTTAGCCTCTGCGTTAGCCTCCTGCTGCACTGCGTCAGCCCCAGGGCCCTCTGCGTCTCTCCCTCTCCATCCACGTGGATGACGCAGTCCTTCTGGGCTCTGCGTTGTCTTTGTTGGGCTTTGCGTGGCCTGCTCTGGCTGCTGCTCTCGCTCTTTGCTTCTGCGCTGGTCTCTTGGCACTGTCTCTGCCTCTCTGCCCAGTACTCACTGCCCCTCGCTGCTGATCACTGATTCACTTTTGCTTAGCAACCCCGCTCTAGCAAAATGAATGACTGATCACTCTGGTGTATTCTCCAACTGACCCTCAAGCCTCCTCTTATACTTTTCTTGGTCCGTCAACGACCGAGATTAAATCTCTAATCAACGGCTAAGATTAGGTTTGGCTTGATCCATGACTTTTGGAACCTTCTAACCCAGTTTTATATTAATACCCATTAATGTTTTATTTTTCCTAAGTTTAGACTTGGGAACTCCATTAAAAATATTAATTATTTTAATATCTCCCAAACCGGGTACAATTTGTCCAAACCATTTCTGGGCCTTGGAGATCTCATGTGCTTTAGCCTCTCTACCAATTTTCATGGCTAGAGCACATCCGATGCTACCCCAAATCAACACTCCCTCTTAGCTAGAACTGTGCTCTAGTAATACTCCTCACTAAGCATCACTCTGATTATCCGACACAGGTACTTGTGCTGATGCTAGGTCTCTCCGCCCAAAATCCTCTGCACTGCTACCCATGGCCCTGCCACTGCCACTGCCACTGCTGCATCCATACGACAGCTCCCTCTGCATCCATGTTGTTGCTGGTCCATTCTCCCAACACTGCATCTGCACTGCATCCCCCTCTCATCATGCTGCATCGTGCTACTGCATACTGCTACAGTAGTGCAACTCAGTCACTGAGAAGTAACTGATCCACCCAAATTCTAACATCCTTGTCAGACTAAAACACTCCCCATTTTGAAGCTCTCTTTGCTGCTAACAAGTGCTCCCTCTGCTAACCTCCGCGTCGCTGCAACAACTTCCTGCATCTCGCACTGTTGCAAACCTCTCTGTGCCATCTTGCACCGTTGCAACACTCACATGCCTCTCGCACTGTTGCAGCATGCTAGCCTCGCGTTGTCCAGGGACTCCTTCACTGTAGCACTCTCTGCCGCTCCATTCGCATCTGTCTCTACCCACATTCGCCAGTCTTGCTACTCTCCTCGGGGCTCCCGTAGCAAGGTATAATCCAAGAGGTTGGGTACCTCAAGGATTCTGCCCCTCATCGCCTGTAGTCTGCCTGACTACGGCTCGATGTCTCCCCACGTCTTCTCTAGTGGCACATGAGCACTCATGGCACAATCGTCATCCTCCTCGACTTCTTTCTCCGCCTTCGCTGGCGCTGCCTTAGAGTCAGACGCCTCTCCCTTGTTCTTCTTCCTCGGACACTGGTTCGCATAATGACCCAGTTCCCCACAGTGGAAGCACTTGACCTTGGAGAGGTCCTTCTTCTTCCTCTTTTCCTGCTTTCCTGCAGATGCCAGAGCCGCATCCTCTTGGTCTTCCTTCTTGCTCCTGACCCCTTTGCTGCTACTTCCCGTCTTGGTCAACCGTTTGATCTCTTCTTGGTGAAGAGCTGCCCACAGTGCTTCCCAATCTGGAAGACTCGCCCTGCTCAGTGTGCTCTGGACAAATGTCTCCCACTCCTCGGAGACTGCGTTAAGTGCGGTCCTCGTTCTTCTTCCTCGGACACTGGTTCGCATAATGACCCAGTTCCCCACAGTGGAAGCACTTGACCTTGGAGAGGTCCTTCTTCTTCCGCTTTTCTTGCAGATGCTAGAGCCGCATCCTCTTGGTCTTCCTTCTTGCTCCTGACCCCTTTGCTGCTACTTCCCGTCTTGGTCAACCGTTTGATCTCTTCTTGGTGAAGAGCCGCCCATAGTGCTTCCCAATCTGGAAGACTTGCCCTGCCCAGTGTGCTCTGGACAAATGTCTCCCACTCCTCGGAGACTGCGTTAAGTGCGGTCCTCGCCATCAATTCCTGATCTGACGTGGCTCTTATGGAAGTCAATTGGTCACAAATCTCCTTCAACCGACCGAGCCAGAGATCTATCTGCTCTCCCTTCTGCATCTGGTATGACCTTTGCTGATTCTCCAGTAACATCTTCCTCTGCACGGAAGTATGTTGGTACAATGTCTTCAAGGTGTCCCACATCTCCTTTGCCGTTTCCTTCTCGGTAATATGTTGGACCACATGATCCTTGACCCCATCAAGGATGATGCACTTTGCCTTGGCCATTGCCTCCTCGTACCTTTCATTAGCTACCGGGTCAATTGGGATAGCCATTTCTCTCAAGGCGAAGCCCTTAATGCGATGTCTGTCTAGAATGGACAGGATCGTGGCCTTCAGACCACAAAGTTGGACACTCCATCCAACCTATCCTGATTCCTCAGCCCATTCACGGCCATCTTTTTGCTCTTCTCTGTCGACTCCTCCGAGTCTCTCTACTTTCCGCCTGGAAGTTCTCTGTTCGTCTCTTGCTGAGTCTCTCTACTTCCCGTCTAGAAGTTCTTTTCTGGACTCCCTTTGAGTCTTGATTTCCCTCCTGGAAATCCTTTTGCCAATCGTCAAGTTGCCCCTCTCCGATCGTCTGTGCAATTGCAACACTGATCTGGATTACTTGGCTAGAAATCCGCCTCCGCAACAACTCCCTCTACCTTGGTTTTGCCCTGTTAGGTACTGTTCTGACCATAGTAACCTACTAGCTTTGCTCTCGCAAACTGCCCACAGCTTCCTTCACCCCAGCAACTGAAGGAATAAACACAATACAGTCACAACATCTACAGATCATAAGCTGAAAGAAAACAAACACACAAGTGACACCGTTATTTTTGGACAAATGTACCCGGAAAAACCCAATTCGGGAAAACCGGTGCAGCTATTCTGAGGGTATATTATCATGCAATATTTCCTTGAGTACAACTGGGTGCCTAACCGGCTCACCCGACAGAGAAAAAATACATGGCAACAGTACCTCCCTATTTGGAAACAGGGATTTAGAAAACCTGTCCCACGAAACCCTCTCCGGCGATTCTGAAGCTAAGCACTGGCCCTTCTAGCCTCTGCGTCAGTCTCATGCTGCACTGTGTCAACGCCAGGACCAGTGTTGTTAAAATCGCGATAAAATCGCGATTTTATCGGAAAATCGCGATTTTTTCGTCTGCCCGATTAAATCGCGATTTTTATACCAAAAAATCGCCAACTTTTTTTTATAACGATTTTTTCGGAAAAAATCACGAGTTTTTGAAAAAATCGGCAGAGGCGCGGGCAGCGGGCTTTTTATATGCAAAATCGATTTTTTTTTTATTCATTTTGCTGTTTGCGCGCGGAGGAGGAGGAGAAGAGGTGAGGGAGAGGAGCTGGAGGGTTTCCGTCGAATTTGGGAGCGAATCCAAGTGGTTTTAGGAGAAATCCAAGACAAGATCACCAATTTGTCCATAAAAAAGGTATGTAGATTAATTTTTTTTTGTTTTGCTTCTATAAAAACTTTGTTTTTCATTGTTTTTAAAGAATTTTTTGTAATTTTTCATTGATTTGGGATGGGTAATTTGTTATGACTATGAGAACCAATTTTTTATTTTTATTTTCTCATTTTTTTTAAACATTGTTTATTTTTTTTGAATTTTCATTGTTTTTTGGCATTTGGTTGGGTAACTTGGGTTTAGAAATTGGGATTTTGGAAATAATTAACTTGTAATTTTGTAAATGCTAAATTGTAATTTGTATTTTGTAATCCTAAATTCCTATTTCCTAATCCTTATTTTTCCATAGGTTTGCAAATTCAAAATTCAAAAACAAACATGCCAAGGAAATTGGATCCTTTCTGGGAATATGGTGACCCTAAAACTCCGAATGATAGACAAAACTTGTATTGCAAGTTGTGTGGAAAGGAAATATTCGGGGGGGTGTACAGGTTGAAGTTCCACCTTGCACAAATCCCTGGACATGATGTGGGGCCCTGTCTAAATACAAATGCTGAAATTATCCAAAAAGCCATGAGAGCATTGGGAGAATTAGAGCACACTAGAGAGGCCAAAGAAGAACTCAAAAGGCAACTAAAAAGGTCAGCTGAAGGAAGTGGGCCAAGTGGCACTGGTTCTACTGCAGCGTCAGTCAATCCGGTAGCTGCATCATCATATTTTGTTCCTCGAACCACACCTGGTTCACAACCAACTATTGGTTCAATGCTAAAAAGAACTGAAAAAGAACAAGCTGACAAGTTGATGACAAAATTTCTCCTCTGGAGTGATATTCCTTTCAGCATTGTAAGGAATAATCCATTTTTCCAACCTACTGTTGATGCTATTGCCAGTGTTGGCCCGGGGTACAAAATCCCTTCTCTTCATGATTTCAGAGGCCGGCTTCTTCAAGATGAAAAGCGTGACTGCACCCAAAGATTGGAGGATTTTAGGGCATCATGGGCACAAACAGGATGCACTGTTATGTCAGATGGTTGGACTGACCAAAAGGGGAGAACCCTTATAAACTTCTTGGTTAGTTGTCCCAAGGGGACTATGTTTATCAAATCTATTGATGCAACTCATCAAATCAAAGATGCAAGAACTTTATGTGATTTGCTGGATGTGTTTATTTTGGAGGTGGGTGCAGAAAATGTTGTCCAAGTCATAACGGACAATGCTGCAAATTATGTTGCTGCTGGTAGAATGCTTATGGACAGGCATCCTACTTTATTTTGGACACCTTGTGCTGCCCATTGTATTGATTTGATGTTAGAGGACATAGGGAAAATTCCCTTTGTCAAAGAGGTTGTTGACTCATCAAAAAGCATCACAAAATTTATTTACAACCACACATCTGTGCTTAGCTTGATGAGAAAATGCACTAACAACAAAGAGTTGGTGCGCCCCGCCATTACACGGTTTGCGACGAGTTTCATATCTCTTCAATCCCTCTTGAATTCTATGTGGGATTTGAAGAGAATGTTTCTTTCAGAGAAGTGGCGTGATTCGCCAATGAGCCGCAAACCAGAAGGAGAAGCCGTGTGCAGACTAGTTTCATACCAGGAAGACTTCTGGGCGGGAGTGCAGGAGGTGTGCGCTGTTACTGAACCTTTGGTAAAGGTTCTTCGGTTGGTTGATGGTGAGAAGCCCGCAATGGGCTATTTGTATGAAGCCATGGACAGGGCCAAAGAAGCCATTCGGTCCTACTATGATGATAAGGGAGATGATGGGTTTCAGAGACAACTCCTTCTATGGGCAGTCATTGATGAGCGATGGAACAACACACTCCATCGTCCCATTCATGCTGCTGGGCTTTTCCTGAACCCTGCATTTTCTTATGCATGTGGGTTTAATTTTGATGTTGAGGTCGTGGAAGGATTATTAACCTGTGTCCAGAAGATGGTGAGAACTCCAGAAGAACGTATGGAGGTCTCTAGACAAATTGAGCAATATAAGTTGTCAGGTGGCACATTTGGCTTTGAGATGGCTGTCATTGATAGGACGATTAAAATGCCAGGTATTTTTTAGTTTGTACTTTGTAACTTTGTTTCAAATTTCATTGTCTCTTCAAATTCCATTTTTTTCTTATGTTTATTTAAAATTTTATTTGTAATTTTGTTGTAGACGCATGGTGGAAGATGTATGGTGTCAGAGTACCCCTTTTGCAAAAGCTTGCCGTACGCATCCTCAGCCAAACATGCAGCTCCTCGGGATGTGAGCGCAATTGGAGTGTATTTGAAAAAATACACAACAAGAAGCGCAATAGGTTAACACTTAAACATTTAAAATATTGCAAATTTCCAAATAAATTTTTGAATTCATTAAAGTTTTAAACAATATTTTTTTTATAATATTAATTATTATTTATTATTTCATGAACTTTGTACAGGTTGGAGTCCCATAGACTTAATGACATGGTCTATGTCTACTACAATCTTCGATTGTGGGTGAGACAACTAGAGAAGACACCTGATACGGAAGCCATCTCATTGGATGGGATTGACACCACTGCTGAATGGAGGGTTGAGACCGAGAGGCCTGTCATGGATGCCACTGAGGATTGGTTAGTGCAGGATGAGGAGGAGGAGGAGGAGGAGGAGGAGCAGGAGCAGGAGCAAGAGGAGGAGCAGGTGGAGGAGGAGGAGCAGGAGGAGGAGGTGACACCGCCTACTCGGGCTACCACTACCACCAGTAGAGGACGTGGTCTCCGTCCACCTCAGCCTCCTGTAGCTGCTACTACTAGTTCTTCAGCTTCTAGAGCACGTCAGACTCCACTGCCATTTCCACCAGCACAGGCACCAGCTTCTACATCTAGAGGGAAAGAGAAAGTTGTGCCATTTTCTCGCAAGAGGGGCAGAGGAAATCAATAGGATTAGACTTTCATTTTATTGTATATGACATTATGACATGATGAGATACATTATCATATTTTTTGTTGATATTTTGAGGCTGAGTTGGGACTCAGGAGTCAGGACTTACTATTCAGGACATGATTCAATGTTATGTGTGATTTTAGCGCTAGAAATGATATTAAACATCTTATATATTAGTTTTTTTATCATATTTATGTGTCAATGTATTTATTTTATGTTGTAGATGGTTTAGATATTAAAAAAATTGAAAAAAAATGAAAAAAAATGAATATTTTTGTGCCAAACGCTTTTTCCCGCTTTTTTCCGCTTTTTTCCCGCTTTTAATGATTTTTTCCGCTTTTTTCCCGGCGCCGATTAAATCCCGCTCGCGCTTTGTGCAACATTGGCCAGGACCCTCTGCGTCAACCCTCTGAGGCATTGCGCAGCCTCTGGGACCCTCTGCGTCACTCCCTCTGCCTTCCACGTGGATGACGTAGTCCCTCTAGGCTCTGCACTGTCTCTATTGGGCTCTGCGTGGCCTGCTCTGGTTGCTGCTCTCGCTCTCTGCTTCTGCGCTGGTCTCTTGGCACTGACTCTGCCTCTCTGCCCAGTACTCAATGCCCTTCGCTGTTGATCAGTGATTCACTTTTGCTTAGCAACCCCGCTCTAACAAAATGAATGACTGATCACTCTGGTGTATTCTCCAACTGACCCTCAAGACTCCTTTTATACTTTTCTCGTTGGTTCTTCAACGGCCGAGATTAAATCTCTAATCAACAACTAACATTAGATTTGGCTTGATCCATGACTTTTGGAACCTTCTAACCTAGTTTTATATTAATACCCGTTAATATTTTATTTTTCCTAAGTTTAGATTTAGGAGCTCCATTAAAAATATTAATTATTTTAATATCTCCCAAACCAGGTACAATTTGTCCAAACCATTTCTGGGTCTTGGAGATCTCTTGTGCTTTAGCCTCTCCACCAATTTTCATGGCTAGAGCACATCCAATGCTACCCCAAATCAACAGAGGGTGCATGGATATTCAGATGCTGACTGGGTTGGCAGTGTGGTGGATCGTAAGAGCATGTCTGGGTGCTGCTTCCCTTTGGGGTCTGCTTCATTATCTTGGATGAGCAAGAAGTAGAAATCGGTTGCACTAAGCACCCTCGAGGCCGAATACATTGCTGGGAGTATAGCCTGTTGTGATGCTGTTTCGTTGAGGAAGCTCTTCAATGAGCTATTTGAGCACGTGCTGTATACCACCGTGATCTTCTACGACAACCAGAGTGGGATTTGCCTGTCAGAGAATTCCGTGTTCCATGACCGCTCCAAGCACATTGATATCAGGTACCACTTTATCCGGGATATGGTACAACAGGGATCAATAAGGCTCCAACACATCAGGATGAACAAGCAGGTCATAGACATTGTCATGAAGCATTTGGGTAAGGTCAAATTCTTAACCTTCTGAGAGAGACTTGGAGTCGTGGAATGACCCTCCTATGAGGGTCTCGTATGAGTTGGACACTGAGCTATGGGAGCTCTTAGGGTCTTGGGGTACTTTTTGGAGCTATTAGCGACCATAGGGTGAGTGGTTTACCTTCCCCTACCCGGACACATGCATGTAGGGTGAGTGGTTCACCTTCCCCTACAATTGACATGTGCATAGGATGAGTGGTTCACCTTCTCCTATGGCATATGAGCAGGATGAGTGGTTCACCCTCTCATGCTGATGCCCCAATTCACATCCTACCCATGGAGTCCGGGACTCATGGGAAGTACATCTCATTTGGCCAATGAGTTGGGAAAAGATGGTTAGGGACCATAGCACTATCAATGGACGCATCGTGTACTGTTGTACTCCCTGTGACTAGGATGCATGTGTTCAACAACTTGATCTGGGATCAAGGACTGATTTTTGTTAGTGGAGAGTGGTATGATCTTATGAGTCACTCTCGATCACTTCTTCTTAATTATTCTTCATGGTCCAACATAGTAGAGCAGAGCAAGGCAGTGATGACGGGGGTGGTACAGGATGACATGATGATGACAGATGGATTGGTAGGTGGAATTCTCTCTAGTTGAGAGGGAGTGTTAAAATTGGCAACTAGGGGCAAATTCCACCTTAGGACAACTCATATGATGGACATGATTATTGCAGTGCATTCCTATTTTCGAGAGGTCCAATTTTGATATAAGGATCATCTCATTCTGACAAGTAGAAGTGGAATTTTGAATTTATTCTCTCTCATGCACAAATCGTCAAGGTTGGCCTCAGTTAAATGTAGGCTCATAAGCCCAGTAGATGTGTCTCCTCACCCTCAACAAAGTGTATAAATAAGAGTGACCTTTCTCTGCATTTGGACATCACTCATCTCATCGTATATCTCTCTCTCTCCTCTCTTGATTGGTTCGTAAAACTTGGGGGCAGCTTTCTAATGTGAAAGGAGGATGAATGTTTGAGTTAGTTTGTTGGCTGAAAATTTCAGGAAACAGGATAGTGTTGACTAGCGTTGACCAAGGTGCCTTTGTCCGGCGTTGATTGCGTTTTCTTGGGCAAAATTTCAATTTTCGGAGGCCGCGCACAAAAATCGAGGTGATTGGGATAGTTTGATTGGTTTGACTTCAGCATTGACTTCAAATTTGATTGCAAAATTTACAACAATGTTTTCTCTCTCCTTTGATTGGTTTGACAGTTCACTGAGCTGCTTGGAGGACGTTTTGGAGCTGCTTTGACCACCGTTGACTTTTTGGTTAGGGTTGTAGTTGACTGTTGATTTGACATGACCGTTCTTGGCAAGTTAATTTGATATTTGTACTCTCTCTCTCTCTGTCGAACTATTGAAGAATAATAAGAAGATTTGATCAAAGGGTTCCTCACATTGGGGTTTTTTCCTTGGCATCTGCCATATCTTGTGTCTTCTTGTCTTGGCTTGTCTTCTGCACGTGTTTTTATGTTCTATCTGCATTTACTGTCAATGTGTTTAAATTAATGTGATTGCTACTGGATATAATTGGAAATTGTCATTGGGTTGATAAGGAACATTGAAGTAAATTGTGCTAAAGCATAAAACATACCATTGTTATCTAAAATTAACAGATCCTCATCATCACCCGTTACCTCTACCTCAATCCTTTATGGACATCAGTCAACACCACCCAATTTTGATGAAACTACCTAATTCAAGCTTTAAAATATGGTAGAAAAAACTTAACATGCCTAATCAATGAGTTTTGCTTGAGTGAAGGGTACATTTTTGCTAAGGTCTAGCAGAGGAGTCCAACAATCAATATCAACAACATCAAGGTACATAAAGGGTAAGGTGCCACTGATTAAATGCCAATTCCATACGCTTATACACAATAGAATGTAATGAAAATGTTGCAATGCAATCCTACCAATCCTACAATTTTGAATATTGGTAAGTCTGGTGAATTTTAAATGGGATATGAAATTCCACTTTTTCCATATAACAATAAAATCCAATGAGGTTGAAACCACTCTTAAACATCTTGAAACAATTAATGGTAATGTTAAAAATTTAAGTAAAACTCATCTTTTTACTTAAAAAATTTAAGATTATTATTAATTGCTAGCATTTTTGGTGCAAATTGACAATGAAATCTTCTTTTAAAGAAATTTTTTCAGTCTTAGACTCTTAAAGACTTCTAGAAGTTTCATTAATTGATAATTAAGCACTAATTACGTATTCAAACTGGAAATTTGGGATCCAACAATCAAATTAAATCAAGGAAAAATCAAACAACTTGTTTTTGAAAATGTATTGTATGGACATCGAAACGCGTTTCCCACAAGTGAAATGCGTTTCATACAAAAAAATTAAGGAAAAATCAAACAACTTGTTTTTGAGAATGTGTTGTACGAACATTGAAACGCGTTTCCCACAAGTGAAATGCGTTTCATGTAGAAATGCTTTTCAGTGGCATTTCAGCGCTTCAATTCGGAAATGTGACTGATATGAGGGGAGGGGCACGTTTTTTGCAACATAGAGTGCCAACTAATCAACACTAAGGTGAAAAGACTTTGGCACCTGGGGTTTCTTCTTTATGCATCACTTTGCCTGACCCACTTATGCTACCGTGAGGGTTCCCACTCTTTGTGAGAACTAAACATACCACACCCTTTAGGGGAATTGAACCCTGATAGGAGGGATATCACCACCCTCGCTTGACCAAGCAGTCAAGCCCTAGTCTTACTAACTTTAAAGTTTGGTAGAATAAGAATGGACACTAAGTTGCATGAAACGCAGAAACGTTTTGGACTTTCTGAAACGGGTACGTTTAGAAACATCACCTCCCAAAAATGGAAACGTCGGTCGAAACGTCAACGAAAACGCCATATATGTATATATATATAAATAAGTGAATAACACACTATCTTTGCAAGAAAAAAGGGAACAAGACCCATGGATGACAATTTATAAGGAAAAACAAGTCTATACTAACTCTCATAGATGATTACATGATGGTCGAGTTTCGACTGAGTTTCGGGTACGGGTACGGCCCGAAACGTCGGGTTCCTAAAAGTTTTGTGCAACATAGAATGGACACCATGCAATATAACTTTATATGTGAGTTTAAATAAAATCAGTGCTTTTTGAATTTAGGCTTCTGTGATTCATATTATAATTGTTGAGCTATCTTTCGGTGAAAATCACATGAGAAATTTTTTTTCAACGTGTTTCGAACCATCTAGTGTGGTTCATCGTCAAGACAAGATGGAGAACCGTCTCCATCTTCGGTTCTCCATCTTGTCCTGACGATGACCCACACTAGATGGTTCGAAACACGTCGACAAAAAGTTTCTCATGTGATTTTCACCGAAAGATAGCTCAACAATTAAAATCAGTGCTGTCTTGTCCACACAAGAAAGATACATACGAAGACATTCTAGTCAAGGCCAACCAATCTACTCCAAACAAAGAGGCCTATTATGGTGAACTTGAAAACTATTTTTATGCCCCTTGCCTCTCTTTTTGGAAGTCCTTTGACAAACATACCCCGAGGGAATGGATTTCCTTCTACCTAGGTGCCACTTTTGAGGGGTATCATTTTTTCCAAAATTGCTCAGGGTTTGCATTTGGCCTCATCCCTCCGAAAATCATGTCGCATGGGTGGGACAAACCATAGTAAGAACAAAACCTTGCTGGATAGCTTCTGAGATAATATATTTTGAATACAAGGTGGCATGCCATTCTATATACAACCCGATTACTTCCTTTTCCTGTGTAAATTTGTCGTAAAAAAATATTAATTGTTCATACTTTGCAATTATTTGGCTGAACATTGGGAATAATGTAAAAAATATTGTTGGAGATGGAGTTGATCTTTGGGTAATAAACATCAAAATGTAACATTTTGCACTCATAGCCAAGCTAGAACTTAAAAGATCAGTGTCTCATGCGACATGAAAGTGATGATATTCAATTTTTATTTATTATTAGGTCATTTTGTAATTCTGAGTAATCGGAAGGGGAGAATCCCTATGTTCTATTGTCGGATAAAGTATTGTTTCAATACATTTGAACGATAAAGCTTAACTCCTTCATACTTCTAATGTGTTCCATGCTAATTGTGAATCTTTAGGGCGGACAGTACCAAAAAAGGATGTTTTAGACACTGTTCACAAGTTCAATATCCAAGTGGGCAATTTGACACAGGTATTTACTATTGATATCCCAACCAACTGTTCTATGTGTAGAGCAAAGTTTTGTTCGATCACACTCTGACAGGCTTTTGTTAATTCAAAGTTTGAAATGTCTTACTTTGCTGTCATCATTATTCTTTTATGTGAAGTCTTTCATTAAAGTCATGGCTATTTTTATTCTAGTTGGAATTTATGACCATGCCATGGGCTATAAGTTCTCATTTTTATTGAGTTTCTCATCTTTGAAGGTTGTTTTGTGTTGTGGCACCACCCACCATTGCTCTAGTTAGATACACAAGCGAAATGTAGTTATATGTTCATTTCTGTATATTGCTTAACAACTTGGTTACTTTTTTCTAGCAGAAGCTTTACTAATTTGAGATATGTAAAACAAGTAGTGGTACATAACATTCCTTAAATGAGAATGAATCACAACATATTTATGTGTATATGAGCTTGCATGTATTGTACCATGGCTATTTCTTTGTATTTTTCATTTTCGTTTATTTATAGCTGGAGGTTATATTTTTGTATTCACATTGTTTATTTTTATTAATTCTTCCTTGGAAAAAAGAGGTAAACCTTTTATTAGATATAAAATGTGTATATTCTGTAGATGCATTTTTCAGCATTTTCAGAAAAGTAAACTTACAATCCCTTTGGTATTGGAAGCATCCCTTCCTACCCACCTTCACATTGTTTTCTGAAAAACATTCTTTCATATTTACAGGAAAGAATTAGGCCTTTATCATCTGTCTAGTCTATACGAGCTCTAATGTCAAAAATGTTGACAGCCAATAGCATAGCCCGTGTATAAAATCTCAGTACTAATCCATACAACAGCTATAGGCTTCCACTGTAATGTCAAAAAAGGTTGAAAGCCATTCCATATAAAAGAATATTCTAGCAAAACTGTGCATATAACAACATTATCATGGTAAAAAAAGAGAAACAACTCTGAAATGTCTTCAGGCCTAAAAGGAGTTTAACGAGATCATTGCTTGGCTGCCATTGGCAAGTCTGGCTAAAGAAATTCCTCAGGCAGGCCTAGCAAACCTGTACCATATTTAAAGGCTTCTAAAAGACTTTTTGAGCAAAACCTGCATATGAAAACCTGTGGCAAATTAGAGGACTTTTCCAGCAGAAATGTGAATGAAACTCACATTTCATTCGACAGCCACTATCAAGAAAGGTTGACTCTGTTATCTAAAACAAAGTTTAGACTTTGTTTTGAGGAGCTTTCCTCCCAAAATTTAAATAAACAAAACTGCCTATAAAGCCTGATGAAGAAACCATATTATCTTCCTTTTCATAATTCATTTCAATTTTTCCCAGATTGGATTCCATCCTGTGTGGTTGAACTTTTTTAATAGAAGGTCTTGTAGGTGATGCTTCACCATGTTGTTGATCAATTGCAAACTTTTTTATATTTTTCACACTCAAATAAACTATGTGGGAGGTGTTGAAGAATCTAGGGCAAAGTAGTGTAGTCTGATTCTTCGTTACTTGATAACAATATGTTGAGTCTTTTTACTTTTCTTGTTAGCTTATTCTTTTTCTTCTTCTTATTAGGGCATATGTGTGTACTTCATCAAACTGCTACCAAAACATAAAAACAAGAACACAAGATGTTGGCTCTCTGCTAGGGCCAAAACCTCTCTACTCTTCAGAGGAAAACCCTTTAGTGAATTTCTCTTATTGAAGCTTCTATTGATCAATGCCAAACCCTAGACCCCCGACAGAGAGATCCTCCAAGCACAAGTCAAGTTTCCACTCCCTTCTGCACCATATGTCCCGACACTTCTTCCAGCACTTAGTTTCCTGGCAGTTCATCCTCCTACTTCCGGCACTTCGTTCTTCTTTCAACTTGTTAGTAGACCTTGTTGCACTTGCTCTAGAGTACAAGCCCTCTCTTCTGCACCATATGCCCCGACACTTCTTCCAGCACTTAGTTTCCTGGCAGTTCATCCTCCTACGTCCGGCACTTCGTTCTTCTTTCAAGTTTCCTGGCAGTTCATCCTCCTACTTCCGGCACTTCGTTCTTCTTTCAACTTGTTAGTAGACCTTGTTGCACTTGCTCTAGAGTACAAGCCTTTGATGAGAACCTTTCCATATGATGATTCCTTCACCTTCTTAACCAAATGAGCTTCTTCTTCAAAGTGTAGGTGCTGACTGGATGTGACTGTCCAGCAGCCCTAAATTCTCGCACGTGTGACTGTTTTACTTGCTGTTGTAGCCTCTTCCCTTCTTCGCTTGAGTGCCCTTCCTCTTCGCTTGATTGGGAGGCCTTATAGGCCTTGTTTACTAACCAAAATAGAGAGTTAAGTCACTTGTAGTCTTCTGCTGTAGTAACCGCAGGCATACCCTTCCTTTCTCACACGTGTAGCTGTGATAACCCTAGAAGACAGTCCCTTAACCCTCGCTGTTCTTCCTCCTTTCTTCGCTGCCCTAACAGACCTTCTTTTCACGGCTTCTTTTCTTCTTGTCTCCTCTTTTTCTTGCAGATTTCAGAGCTTGAGTTGTACGTTATAATTGGAGTGGACAGCCTCTATAAATAGAGGACTGTCCCTCCATTTAAGCCGACTAGTAGGCCGACTTGACTGGTTGCTTGTAGGCTGACTTTGAGGGCTGTTTGTAGGCCAACTTGGAGGGCAAGATTGGTGGCTGATTTGTTGAGCAGACTTCTCATATTTTCCATGGTGGTGTAGCATGCTTGAAGGAGCTTCTTTGAAGGTGTCATAGGAGTAGACTTGACTTTGCTTGGAGGTTTCCCTTTGACTCTAATATATACATAGTGTAACATGCCCTTAAGGTCTTCAACTTATTCTTTTGACTATTTGACTCACCTATAGCACTTTAAAGTTTCAATGAGCAAGAAACTCATTGACATATATTATAAAAATAATATTTCTTTTTCTTGAATAAATACAAATATCAAAAGTACATTTATGAAGACCGAACCTAGTTACATTTCCTTCAACACTCCCTCTTAACTAGGGAGGTATTCATACAACATTACAAGGTGTTTGGCTATTATCAATCTTGAAGAATTCACATAAGAGAAACCGGATTTGCAATCCATCTATTATAGCATCATATTCATCAGCATTGTCATAGTGCAAGGCCTTGACTAACAACTCCATCTCTTTACGAGACCATGAGCTACAATGCTGGCGAGACCAATGATTTATAGACACCTTCATCATTGTCTCTCAAGGTACATACCCACTCGGGTGTTCACTGAGTATGACCTTCTAGGACTATTCTTATTTTGGGTTCCCAGCCCTCAAAGAATATTGGTCCTCTTGCCTACTCTTGTCTTGGATGCCCTACACATCCTTAAAGAGTATTGGATGCTAGATGAATACCCAATCCTCCCATTCTTTCTTCCTAAGTGAAGACAAGAATGTTGTGTCTAACTTGTGTCTACATTTCCATTCATGGCCTTCATCTAGACTTGCGGCTATTAGTCCTGGTCTAGTGCATGGCCCATGAAATGGAAAACACAATTGTCACTCCTTTGTAATAAGGGGTGATCCAAAAATTCCCTCTTGATCAGGGACTTGTTAGAGCTCTCCCTTAACTGGGGACTCTTTCCTTCATCAACAACTTCTTCTTCGTGGGTCCTTCAGCTACTTGATCTCCTTACTTTCTTGATGTCATGAAGTCTTTGTTCGAACTTCTTCTCGGTAGGGCACCATCCATCGATCACTTTCCTTCTTGGTTTGTCATGTCATTGGTTCGTGGAAAGTGACTATTAGATTTTTCTTGTCATCTTGGCTACTCCTTTGTCATCTTGTCCATGCTTCGGAATACTCTTCTCATGGATGCTTCATAGTACCTGCTAGGTTATATGCTTTTGACCTAGTAGGCCATCATGATTTCATCCTGATATTGCTTCAACATTGCCTTTTTGTTTGTTGGATGGCTTCTTCACCACGACAGCTCTGTAGAGTAGAATCAATTATCTGCGCCTTTATTATCTCCAAGGCCTTCATAGGTGTCAAGGGTCCTTTCTTCCTTTATCAGAGTTGTCCTTCCTTCTTTCGGGAGATATCTTTTAAGGCATTTTGTCAGATAGTGATTCTTGGTGATCATGGTGTTCTTCACATGCTTGATCTCTTTCTTCATTAGCTTCTTTTCAGATAGATAGGTCAACCATCTAATGCTTCTTGTTAGAGCATTCCTTCATTGCTTTCTTTTTGGACTTGTCAACATTTCTTCTTGCTTCTTAGTCAACAATCTTATGCTTCCTTATGTGAGCATATTCTTTTGTTGACCTTCATTGCATCGTGGTACATGTCTTCAACTGCAACATGTTCTTGGTGAAAGAGATTCTTTCATACTTGATCATGTTATAGAATTATACCCATGACTCAATAATATACAAATGATAACATGATTGAAACTTTGATGCATACATACCTCATCTTGATTCTCCTTTGATCATCCTTTGGTGTGGTCCTTCTTGGTCCATGAACCTTCTTTTGAAGATTCCATTATAGGATCTTAAAGATCCTTGCCTTGCAAATGTTTCCTTTCTTTTGATGATTTAGGTCTTCTAAGATTCTTATCATGATCAATTTTCTTTCATCATGCATGAGGTCCTATACTAGGAATGCTTCTTCTACATGAATATCTTGAGCTATATCTTCCATGCTCCTATATTCTAGAAGATATTTCTACTTATGCATTTTTGTTCTTATCATAAATGCTACATCTACATGAGTATCTAGAACTCTATGTACATCATGCTGCTAGATTCTAGAGGATGTTTTTATCCATGTGATTTTAATTTATTCCTACATGCTCCTATCCTACTCAAAACTTTGAAAGAAGTCTAGAAGTAAAGCGTTTGACCTAGTCATAGTAGAGATTCAGAGGATCTTCCTTCTTTTGCTTCTTTCCTTCTTCTTTCATCTCTTGAGTTAAGTGAGCTTCTTCTCTCTATTCTGCATAGAGACCACATTTCATTGAGAGTGGTTGCTTCCTTCTTGGCATATATGCTAGATGTGAAGTTTCCCCACTCCTCAGGTAGAGCATTGAGTACTATAATTGGCATCTCTCTGTCAGACATGACTTCCCCAAGCTCTTGAAGTTGATCTCTCATTTAAGAGATTTTCATGAAGTAGGGAGCTATTCCTTCCGTTGTTATCTTCATCTTGTATAATTCATTTCTCAGAGATATAACTTCTCCGGTTGTGGATACTGAGAATAGCTCTACTAGCTTATCATAAATTTCTTTTGATGTCTCAAACTTGGAGACATAAGGAATGAGAGAGTCTTTGATTGATTCTATCAGAATCCTTTGAGCTCTTGTCTCATCCTTGTTGTACTTGGTTAAGGCTTGAGTTTGTTCCTTAGCAGGGATAGTGATATTCCCTTTGACATGCTCTAGGAGTTCATTCTCCTTGAGTAGTAGATCAGTCCTTTTCCTCCATGCAAGAAAGTTATTGTTACCTACCAATTTATTGCTTTCCTTGCAAAAAGACATTGAAATATATTCAGAAGGGGACATGTACTTACTTGATAGATTTTGAGATGTAATGAATTTGCTTCCTCCTTAAAGGCTTGATGGCCTGTGTTCCCTGGATCTTGACGTTCTTCAAGTTGCCTTCTCCAAGTGGACTTGCTTGGTGATGAGGTTTGCTTGAAGACTTGTAGCTTGATGTAGGTCTTGCTTCAATCTACTCTTCTTTGTAGGTGCCTTTATATAAGGCTCTTCTTCTAGCTTTGTAGACCTCCTTGATGAATGTTGGATTGTAGACCCTTCTTGTCCTTGAAGTGATTGAGACTTCTAGGTTTGATGCTTCAACTTTGTAGATGCTTCCCCTTGATGAGTGTTCTTGAGTTGCCCTTTCCTTGATGTGTCACCTTACCTCTGATACCATGTTGAAGAATCTAGGGCAAAGTAGTGTAGTGTGATTCTTCGTTACTTGATAACAATTTGTGGAGTCTTTTTACTTTTCTTGTTAGCTTATTCTTCTTCTTCTTCTTATTAGTGCATATGTGTGTACTTCATCAAACTGCTACCAAAACATAAAAACAAGAACACAAGATGTTGGCTCTCTGCCAGGGCCAAAACCTCTCTACTCTTGAGAGGAAAACCCTTTAGTGAATTTCTCTTATTGAAGCTTCTATTGATCAATGCCAAACCCTAGACCCCTGACAAAGATATCCTCCAAGCACAAGTCAAGTCTCCACTCCTTTCTGCACCATATGCCCCAACACTTCTTCTGACACTTTGTTTCCTGACACTTCATCCTCCTACTTCCAGCACTTCGTTCTTCTTTCAACTTGTTAGTAGACCTTGTTGCACTTGCTCTAGAGTACAAGCCTTTGATGAGAACCTTTCCATATGATGATTCCTTCACCTTCTTAACTAAATGAGCTTCTTCTTCAAAGTGTAGGTGCTGACTGGATGTGACTATCCAGCAGCCCTAAATTCTCGCACGTGTGACTATTTGACTTGCTGTTGTAGCCTCTTCCCTTCTTCGCTTGAGTGCCCTTCCTCTTTGCTAGATTGGGAGGCCTTGTAGGCCTTGTTTACTAACCCAAAAATAGAGAGTTAAGTCACTTGTAGTTTTATGCTGTAGTAACCGTAGGCATACCCTTCCTTTCTCGCACGTGTAGTTGTGATAACCCTAGAAGATAGTCCCTTAACCCTTGCTGTTCTTCCTCTTTTCTTCGCTGCCCTAACAAAACTTCTTTTCATGACATCTTTTCTTCTTGTCTCCTCTTTTTCTTACGGATTTTAGAGCTTGACTTTTACATTATAATTGGAGTGGACAACCTCTATAAATAGAGCACTGTCCCTCCATTTAAGCCGACTAGTAGGCTGAATTGACTGGTTGCTTGTAGATCGAGTTTGAGGGCTGTTTGTAGGCCGACTTGGAGGGTAGATTGGTGGCTGATTTTGTTGAGCAGACTTCTCATATTTTCCATGGTGGTGTAGCATGCTTGAAGGAGCTTCTTTGAAGGCGTCATAGGAGTAGACTTGACTTTGCTTGGAGGTTTCCCTTTGACTCTAATATATACATAGTGTAACATGCCCTTAAGGTCTTCAACTTATTCTGTTGACTATTTGACTCACCTATAGCACTTTAAAGTTTCAATGAGCAAGAAACTCATTGACATATATTATAAAAATAATATTTCTTTTTCTTGAATAAATACAAATAACAAAGTACATTTATGAAGACCGAACCTAGTTACATTTCCTTCAACAGGAGCCTGGGTAGACTTTAGCTAGGGATCTTGATTCTTAACCCTTTCCAATTCATAATACCTTAGATCTCACACATGGATGCTATCGTCAAACTTTTGGTCACAGACTTTATAAATTGCAAAGTTGTGACAACCTTTAGAATTATTGCAGGTATATCAAAGAGTTAGGTGAAACTGTCATGCTTGCTTATTTGCTTCATAGAAACGGGCTTCCATCCATTCATACTGTCTGCCCTTGTATAAGAACAAGGATTCACAATAACGTATAGCTAGCATTCCAAATCTATAATGGCGACTTTGTTGTTCTTATACCCCCAAAGAAAAAACATACATTTCAAGGCCATGATGCCCCCCTTCCATTGAATCATATCAAGTTGATTGTACAAGGCTGACCATCAAAGGTAACCATCTATTGTGTATTTTGAGTGAGCTTTGCATGCTGGTTTGTATTTTTTGTAGTTATCATTCATATATCAGACGTAGCATTTTGTTTCAACTAATTTCTAATCTTCATCATGCTTAGTGTTTCTAGGCACTGGTCTCTTAGGCTTTGTTGGTGTAAGTGTGTGTAGATTGGTATACACTCAGTGGCATTGTAAGAGTTGGCCTCAAGTGAGAGGAGATTGCGCTGAGGTGACAATGGGTGCATCTCTTGTGTGCTTACCACTTAGGACCTTGTTCGAACCTTGCAGATGTTGCTAATCTTGGCAGTAACAAGGTCCATGGATCCACACTCTTAGCACATATGTTGAGGTCATCAGATCCTTTAGGAGGTTGTTATAACAACTAGTGAACCTATATTGCTCATTTACTTATATGATCCACTTTTTGAGGAGGTTGTTGACTTGGTATGAGGAGCGTCCTATCTTATCTTACTACACTTGGCTTCATGTCATCATCTTGGAGGAGGATTAGTGCTCCATCTTGTTGAGAACTCCCTTGACATGGTCTTATAGGCATATTTTATTGATCATGATTTCGAAGGTGAGCCTCTTGAAGAATGTTGTAAAGGAGAAAGAGACACATGGCAACTAGGATAGTCCCCTAGCCCTAATTAACGTCCTACCTTGTGTTCCCATTAATTAGGAACTTATCATTATTTTATTTGGAGTTTTTATCTAATATCTATCTTGAAGAGCCCCCCAAGGAGAATGAAGACAAGTGGCATAACAAACCATAATACTTGGTCAAAGAAGCTTTACTCAATGGAGCACCTTGCATGAGAGATTGACACATGGCATCAAAGACTTGCTCATGCATTCTTTATGCATATTTTATTACTTCGAGGAGTGCCTAGCTTAGGGGAGATTCCATGATGTTTATGTCATTGGGTGATTATCCCTTCTGTGCTACCCACTGGGTTGCTAAACGAACCATGCTGCTAATCATTGGGGCTGCTAAACGAACCATGCAAGTCGTTATCATCCAATCAGTGACCTAACCCAGTCAGTCTGGTTGTCATCCCCACCTCCTAACTACGGGGTGATAAGCCCCACCTCTATACTAGGTTTTCATCCCCACCTAGTATAGCTAAACTTTATATAAAGAGAGGCCCCCCCATTTGTTGAGCATGGTTGAGTTTGTGAGGGGATCTCTTCCAAGCCTAGTTGATTTTTTTTTAGGATGAAGAAGTCAATGGGCAAACATATGTAAGGTTATCATCATTCTCTTCTCTTTTTCGTAGATGATGAGGGTTTATACAAGGATTGTCACTGCTTTTGTTGTAGTAATAATGTCTTTTGGAAGGTACCTTGCATATGAGAAGAGATTAGAGTAGATGTTGTAAACCCTCGATAGTCCTTGTAACCTTGAATCTTGGGAAACTTTATATTGTAATTTCAGATTGGATGTTGTAGACTTTATGGGATTGTATTTGAAGGTGTGATCTTTGTTGATGTTGTTCATTCTAATAGAAACTATTCTACTGCATCCTCTTTACTTATGGTTCTATGTTATGGTGGTTCTGCCAATGTTTATGGTTGAAGACTATTCCTTGGCAGCAATTTCATGGTTGTGGTAGTGCGTGTTGTAGAAGACCTTCATTAATTACTTTAGTATAACTTGAAAAGTTGTTTTGAACTATTCATGGAACATTAGTGTATGGCTTGACCACATCTTCTCCATATTATTCAAACTCTCTTTGCCTGTAGATCTCGATTCCATCACCCATTTGATAGGCATCCCATGGGTCGACCATCCCATTTAGTTAGAAGTAAATCTTAATCCATATCTAATGGATTCCCCCTTGTGCTAGAGGAGAGCCAACATAAAGTGAGAGGAAGGGTTGCTGTGATGACAGTGGGCAACCTTCCGATGTTCCCCTAAGGTTGCACTTGTATTTTAGGGCTTTACCACTCTGAGTGCAGGTTTCAGATGTAACTTTTTATTGCCATGGTTGGGGACAATGTGTAGATCTTGTTATTCGGTAGTTTTTCTACCTTGATTTCAAGAGGGCATCTCTTTGAAAATCTTTCACTCATCTAGTGATTTCTTGAAGGAATGAAGCCTTGTTACTTGAAAGGTACTTGAAGTGATTTATTGTTAGAAGAGGTGAGGACATCCAATAACCTTGGAGGCATTGAAGATTCACTTGGTGACTAAATTAGTATTGAAATAATGTATGAAGATTATGAATTTTTGAAGTTTCATATTAGTTTGAAGATTTGAAGTAAAAATATGGCACCATCCCAAGGAAGGTGGGATGCCAAAATGTTTGGCCTTTCGGATTTCTCATGCATTTTTGGATGTCCAAGTTAGCTCTGTTATAAAAAATTGGTTTAAGCATGCTCCAAAATTTCATGGATGCCCTCATCTAAACACATAACATGTTACATCTATTATCTATTATTGAGCTTATAATAGATGGCAATGCTATCTATGAGGATGCCATGAAGAAAATGCCTGCCATTACCTTGAAAGGTTATGCATGGGAAGGGTTTAGTGATTGCAAGGGGATATCTTTATTTCCAGGTTCAATCAAAGCATATTAAAAATTTCAGGTTTTTGGTTATGAAGAAGAGCATGTTGTAGGATCACATGATCCACATGTTTTGGTTGAGATTTGTTTTAGATTGAAAGAGAAGCTTGGTGATTTGATGCTTGCATTTGAGAATCACCCTTCATTGTGTCTCCTGGTTGAATTAATAAGAAATATGATGCATGTATGTCCTTGGCTAAATATATACACAGGTGCCTTATCAAATGAGATGTGTTTATGCCAAGTACCATATCAATAAATTTCTAGGAAATTATCAGGAACCCTTTATCCCAATATCAAGCATATGTATATGTGTTCTGAAAAGAGATCATTTACCAACATGCATATTTAAATGGAAGTTTAATCCAGTGATCAAACGATGCTTAATACCATGAATCATTAAATAGAAAATGCTCAGGAAGCTAGAACATTTTGTAAATATGCTTGAATGAGATATGCAATGCAAACTCATCAATCTACAGAAATTGCTAAGCGCTATTGTTAAAGTCGGTTTTAAAATCTGATTTCAGAAGGTGAATATTAATATGGTTTAGTGTGTTATTACTATGAAATCCATGTTCTCAAACCACGAATAACGAAATTCAAAAATCAAATGTTGTATGCTTCAGGTTCAATGTGTGATGTATTTCAGAATGCGCAAATACAAGAAAATTGGACAGTGAATCGAGCAGTAAATTTGGAATTCCCGGAATATCAATTTTTATTTTTTTAATCTAATCTATAAAATAAATATAATCTAAATTTAATACTAACTAGAAAAACAAATTAATATTTAACTAAAAGAAACTTGAAAAAATTGTTAATTGCTGATTAAATTAACTAATTTAAATAAACAAAAAGAAAAATAATTTAAACCTATGATTATATGAAGGAACTAATTCTAAATTTCTAATATCTAAAGAAACCATATAAAGTATCTAAAAGAATTAAAATAACCTTAGGAGAGATCTAAATGATTGTGGAATAAAGCTAAGATTTTTTTGTTTGTTTAAATCTAATTCTAAACTAAAATAAAAAGGAAAATGTAAAATTAAAAAAAATCTAACGTTTCCTAAATCCTTAAAAAAATGATTTACTTAACGAGATAGATAAACTTAATTTAAATCTAAAATTAAATCCTATTTTTACCTAAATAACCAAGAATAAAACAAACTTCATAAATTTTAAGGTAAAGGAAAATGTATTTTGCGTATCTGATTTCAGAGATATTTGATGAAGAGCTCTCGTCGAGACTGCCATTCTTACTTTCATGATTCGCTTCCTTAGAATAATGTTGCTGCAAATTTCTTTCACCCAAACATATAGAAGAGAAATTGACAACCTGAAATAACATAGAAAAAACTACCTCTCAAGGGGGTTAAATCCGAACTAGTAATTTTAACCAGATCAAGTTATGACGTTTGCATAAATAGAACCTAAATATCGAGATTTTTTTTTGTAATATTCCTCTAAGTATTTAAACTTATCCTATCTAAGAAACAGGCATTAAAAAAGAAAAAAATTACCCTTCAGTGCCTTCGTGACAACCAAACCGCTTGAAAGAAAGATTCTTGCAATATCTTGATATAAGGAAAAACTAAGAAGGAAAAAAGCAAAAGAAATTATCGGATCAATGGCAAACAATTTTATTATCTTCTCCAAATCTGTCGAATGAGGTAGAGTGCCTTCCTTTTATAGAACAAGGCCTCTAATCCATTAGTTACAATTCCATGTGCTCCCAAATTCCATGGGAGAATACAAGTGGTTTCCCAACTAATGTTTGTCCACTTTGATGTGGTCAAAAATAAAATATTAAAAACTTGATAAAATATTTTACCCTTTTCTAGAAGATCAATTTAAATAATGAAGTTGTCAACGCACTTTGAAACTTATAGAAATCTAATATTTGAAGCTAGTTGCGTTCATTTGACCAACTAGTCAATTTTACATCAAATATTTTTCCCAATGTGAACATGGATAAGGAAATTTTTGTCATGTATGCTTTAACAAAACTTTGTATATTAGAAATAATTCTCCAAATAATGTTGATGTAGACCATTGAAGATGACGAAACACCATGTAGTTATTTGTGTTGGTTGATAAGATCGAAAATGCCTAATTCCAAACCTTTAATAACACGTCCAACTTCAACTAATACTTAGACATTAACATAGATAAGATAAGATAAATTAACACAAACAACTTAGTCAATGTTACCAATTTACTCAAAAACTAACGAAGGGGACAACCTTATCCCATTACACGTCTTTAGGCTAAAACTTAAGGTATTTCCGAGTAGTCTAAGTTTTTTTTTTCTCGTTAAAACTATACTATTCTATTATATACAGGAACAGGAAAAACAGTTACAATCACAGAGTCATTTTGCCAAAGGCCAACAGTGGCACTTTGGAATGAGAGTTAACAGATAGAGCAGCCCACGCAGGGGCACCGCGACTGAGCAAAACAGCCCACGCAGGGGCTTTAAACCACATAAGTGCAGCCAGATCATATTTAACATCCCGCGCAGGGGCTCTGGGCAAAAAGTATTCATCCCACGCAGGGGCAACAAAAAAACCTTCAGCAAGATCCCTTTCGGACCAAACAAACATAGCAAGAACATACAGTAAGCCAACATAACAAACACAGAAAATCAAAGTAGGACCTGAGCAGCGCCTGAGAGAGTGATGCTGTGCGGATGGACGGCTAATCGTCCTGCTTCTCCTCGACGATCCTGCACCAGCCATATTTTTCCATTTCCTCTGCAGTAGGAAAAGAATCCATGTCGTTCTTGTCCCCCGAGGGTGATAACGCTGCCTGAGTTTGTGGTAGGTTGGAGGCATGCTCTGGAGCAGCTGCCGGCGTCTCCTCGACATCCTTTGAGCTCCCGCCCGGGTACGTCCCCTTGCTGAGATGTTCCTCGCCATCATCCTGAGGTTCTTCAAGGAAGAGGACCGAGACGTGGGCATTGATACGGGATTTTTTTGGGAGCTGCTGAAGGAAAAAATGGCAGTACCGAAAGCAGGCAGAGGTGTCGAGTCAGAATCTGGGCTTCTGGTATCCATGAATTGGCTTGCTTGGAGGGGGTTGGCCTCAGCAATTCGATGGCAAAGGCATCGACAGCAGTGGGATTGGGGATTTTCAGTTGAAGGACGAGAAGACCCACCCCGGCCAGAGCCTCGACGGCTGAGCAGGCGCTGTCGAGGCCTGACCATCTTTGCAACAAAATTAGGGGGATAGAACAAAGTGGAGTAGGAGGAATTGAAACGCCACCCGACCAGCCTTTCAAACTTGAAACAACGCTCAACTGACAGAGGGATGGCCAGAGCTATCGCCCTGAAAACCATAGACAAGGCAAGAGCCTGAACTTCAAACACCAAATGCGGAGCGTGAACCAGCACATGACAATCCAACCCATCACCTTTCTTAAACTCTTCATCGCCTTCTCGAGTCCTGTATGCCATAACTGCTCACTGCAGTCGCACCAAAACCCCGGACAGAGCATTGAATTGCCGTCCATGATAACCCATACATATATTCCTTGGCGGCGATCTCGCATTGAATGCCTGCCTTAAGCTTGAGGCAGCACATGGCATTCATGTGGCTCCTCACCTCCAGCCGTCGTGTCACCCGCATCCGGGGGAGTAGTCTAAGTTAAAGTAGGTGGATGATGTTATTATTTTTCATGAAAGGGGATAAAATGGCAACACTTGCATTAACTTCCAAAGTCATAGATAATGCTAATGGTGTAGTTTTGGTGCAACTAGCCGATTAAATTGTGGCTAGGAGTCTTCTTTTATTTGCAAAGCCTTGTGAGAGGGAGTTTTACTACTTTGACCTACACACACTACCCCTTCAATTTTTCTTTGATTTAGCTTTTTTCTAAGTCCCTTTTCTTTAGATAAGCGTCCTGCTCTTATGTCTTTTGAAGTTGGGAGGGGGATGATTAAGTAGTTTCTTTTCTTAAATTTATTTTGCTCTTCACCTCTTTAGCCTTTTATTTGCTTTGATTTGGTTTTTTGGGGCTTTCATTTTCTTTTTATCTTTCTTAACGATCATTTTTTGGATGATCTTTGGCAAGTCAATCATAGGTTAAGGAATCTATGTTTATTTTATGGATGGGATGGAAAGTGAAAAAGTATATAACAAAAAATGTTAAGTATGGAGAGAATATGTCCATGCTATTGGCCTTGATTTCCTAGCAGTACCTAGTGGTCTGGCTTAAGACAAACTCATCCAAAATCAATTATGGCTTGAATGGTTAGAAATAGTAACAAGGTAACATCTTTACTAAGTGATAAAATATCCATCTAATGCTAACATCTGTACAACAAGTTAAAACTTTAGCATAATTTCTAGATGAGAAAATTAAGCAATGAAACGTTACGAACCAATAATTGAAGTAGCATGAGATATAATCTAACACATTTGAGACCAAGGGTATGGGAGGTGATACACTACTATATGTGAATGGCTGATGAGCACAAGAATGTAACTGATGAATGGAGAATAGTAGGTCCAGATTGATAAGTAAATCTCGTCCAAGCAACATAAATCACACCCAACTTAGTGTATCTCTATAAGGGTTGCCTGAAGGGCAATAGGTGGGTAACAAGGCCTAGAGATTATGTTCTTGATGAGGTTTTAGCAAGAGTGGATCAAGTTGTGTATAGGGATATTGGGTTTTCTTGATAATACGACTTTATAGGAAAAATCACTTCAAGATAAAGGGGAGGAGAAACTAGTGCCTTAATATTATGTGCCTCATAAGGTTTTAGCGAGAGTGGAATAAGTTGTGTATATGTTGTCATTGCTAGCGAGGTCATTAGTGCAGAAGGCCTTTCATGTTTCATGCTAGAAGGTGGATGGACAGAAGGTGAAATTTCAAACTCATTGTCTCCCCTTGATGAGGAAGGACATGTTATGATAATTTTAGAGCACATTTAACCACTTGAGAGAAGAAGCTAAGGACCAAGGTACTGCTGAAATAGTTCATTTAGTCAAAGGATTTATGATTGAAGGATGCAATGTGGGAAGGCCTAGAAAAATTGCATCACCCAACACTCAATTTTGGGGCAAAGCAATTGATCCAGGTGGATATTGGTGGCCACCTGCCAATTCCACTTGGACCCCCACCATTGCTTCTTTCAGTTTTTCAGTTCCTTAATTGTAGCACAGTTTATTATTTTTAGCAGTTTTTCGGGTCCTAAACTTTCGGAGCCGTTTTGAGGCCCTAAACGACGTTTTTTTGGAAATCTACCACCAGTGATTTTTTGTATAAAATCGTCTTTTCCATCGTAGTCCTCGGAGAGATCTTTCAACGGAGTATCATGCGCGTCAAACAGAGATAATATGACCAAGTCGCGACCCTAGGGAGTTGGCTGTCCAACTAACCCCAACAGGGCCCATAAACTCTTGGTGTTACATCTCCTCGGGTTAGGGTTTTGGTTGTTTAGGGTTTGCTCTTATTGTTCAATAATAAAAAGGCCCTTGAACCTCATTGTAACGCAGTTCATAGGCATGTAGTCGCCACATCTCTTCTCAGAGATAAGCTACCATCGCCCAAGCTACTTTATTTCCATTTCTGTTTGTAAGCATATTTCAGTATTCTCCATTAATGAAATGAAGTATTATTTCCGCTGTATCTCTGTATTTGTGTTTATTTCTGTACTTTATTGCATTCCTGTTTAAGTCCGGATCAACAGTTGAAGGAGGGACAATTATCATGCTCAAGATAATCAATTTCAGCACTAGTTATTGTTATATTATCGTTTATTGGGACAAATTTTTTGTGGGTCATAGGAATATTTAAGTCTTTTATTAGCTGTTATGAATATAATTTAAATAAGAATAATATGAATACAAGTGTTTCGAAGATTATTGTGAAGTATGAACTTTGCTTGTTACATTGATACTGTTATCCACCATTTTGTGGGTGATATCCCTAGGAGGTTTTTTTTTTTCTCCAAGATGGTCCTCAACCGACAACCAACAACCCCTTGTAGCCACCAACTAGCTCATTGTGCCATTTCTCTGCCACCTGAGCTAGCCATGTGGTCCCTCGCCCATCTGCCATGATCGTATGTTTGAAGGTGGGCCTCCCAAACGTAAAGGTATGCCTTATCATTTGTTAATTGAGTATTGTAGTTTGTTTATCATGGACACTCCTGGGCATCGATTAATGGGGGGATTCAGCGGAAAGAATGGGCGAGGTCTGTGCTCTTGTACCCTACACCCCTTTTGGATATTAACCTTGGATTCTAGTCCCGTGTGATCTTTTTTACTGACCATTTGGCTTTAGGGATGGTATTTCACGGGAAGCCTTGATTTTGGTTGCGTGGTCCTGCTCCCTTATCCGTTTATATTACCCTCTTTCCGCTCATTATTACCCCACTCATCATTTCTCCCACTTGGGTCCACATTTCTCCCCTGGGTTAGGCCTGGAATGATGCCCGAAGGTTGATGTAGCTAAAAAGAAAGATAAAAGCATATTTGGCCACATTCAATAGGAAGATGTACCACAAAATGCAAAATATGGCCTGGACAAACACATTTAGCACGTGCGCAAAAGCCAATACATGAGTTCTACCCCATCATCATGTCCATCACCCTAGTTCCCACAGGTTTATGAGCCTCCATCATTACTTAGGAACCCATGATTGTCCCAACCCTTGGTGGGCAATGAACCACCCTATCTTTAAAAGGGCTTATTCACTACTATATCTTATGCAACATGATCGTACCCCTTGAGCCTTGAGCAGTTAATCAAAGAAAATCATAAAAAGGCAAAAGGCATATAAAGAAGGGCGGAAAAATCAAGGCCGGGGCACCTCATGTACCACGATTGCTCCCTCCTATACATTATAAACCCAAGTGTGGGCTTCCCTCTTATTAGCTACCCTTGTACCCCAACATGTGACCCATAGCTGCCCCTTCTCATCCCCCACTTCATTCACTTATTTGTTACATGCCACTACCTTTTGAAGGATGTACCTTGAACATATTATCCACTAGGTCAGGCTTGGAATGATGCCGAAGGTTGATGCAGTTAAAAAGAAAGATAGAAACATATTTGGTCACATTCAACAGGAAAATGTACCACAAAATACAAAAGATGGCTTGGACAAACACATTTAGCACATGGGCAAAAGCCAATACATTAGCTCTACCCCATCATCATGGCCATCACCCTGGTTCCCACAGGTTCTATGAGCTTCCATCATCACATGATTGTTCCAACCCTTGGTGGGCAATGAACCGCCCTACCTTTAAAAGGGGGTATTCACTGCTATATCTTATGCAACATGCTCATACCCCTTGAGCCCCGAGCAATTAATCAAAGAAAATCATAAAAAGGCAAAAGGCATATAAAGAAGGGTGGAAAAATCAGGGATGGGGCACCTCATGTACCATGATTGCTCCCTCCTATACATTATAAACCCAAGTGTGGGCTTCCCTCTTATTAGCTACCCTTGTACCCCAACATGTGACTCAGGGTTGCCCCTTCTCATCCCCCACTTCATTCATTTATTTGTCGCAGGCCACCACCTTTTGTAGGATGTACCTTGAACATATTATCCCCTTTAGAAGTAGAAACCACCTAACAGGATACCTGGTTTAACCCCATTTAGAGTTTAGGAGACATTGGCATGTCCCAAAGCCCATTATGGAAGGGCAGGCCATTATGAAGTCCCCACCTGTGGTCCATGGTTGGTATGCTCATTTACTAGAAGGCTAGGGGACGCCTTGGATCTTATGTAGGATTGCAGATGGTCTCCATCTTGGGTTTGGTCTCCCTATACGAGGTCCTTATCCTTCAGAGGGCTACATTAGCACATGTAGGGTGTGTGTTGAGAGCCATGGGCCTCCAGAGCAGTAGACAACACTCCATGGATCCCTGAGGATGATCAGAGATGCTCGAGATACTACCATTGGACAAGGATGATGCACTTGGTTCACCTTTGCCCAGCGAGCCCCACAGATGTACCATGCACTTGGCAGCTGACCCAAGACTTGTAGGATGATGTGGCATCCCCTACACCATCATTAGAGCCCTTGCAGACGATCTACAAGCATCCTCGACTCATTTGGAGACCCATGAGGTTATTGTTGTGCCCCCACACCCATTGGGAGCACCACAAGTTTATTGTTTGGAGAACAAGGGGCCAACCCCTTGTCCATCACTTTTGAGGGTCCTACTCTTCATTATGGCAGCCGTGGACCTCATTAGGCCTCTTAGAGGGCCCTACGACATACATAGGTTATTATTTGACCTCTTAAGACGCTTATTCTTTCATTTGTAAACTAGTTTGGTGGGCTTGTCACCAAAAGTTACATTATTAACACATTATTTTATTTTTGGGGCTTATGTAGGCCAAGGAGACTAATTCGAACTCCTCATTAGTGTATAAATACAAGTGAGATGAGTTCATTTGCTCATCATCACTTTGGATTGGATCTTTTCTCTCTCGAGATTTTTCACACTTTTTCTAGAGGATGAATTAGAGCTTTATGGATGAATTTTGATGTGTGGATATTGGTCTATATTCTCTTGGAGCTTCTCCCTTGTCAATTGTGAATGGTTCTAATGCTATTCTTGTTTTACTTTGTCATATACATTGGACTGTGATTTTCGCTGTTTTAGGGCTAATGTCTGCATGCATTCCCTGCTTAAAATTGTGGAATTTGTCTCTATTATAGCATCTCTCAATGTATGGGCCATGTAATATGAATGAAATATCCTAGGGGTAATTCTATCAAAGAAATTGACCTCCATAAGTCGTTCCCTTTGTGCATCGAAGTATAAAAGTTGAAATATTGCTTCTTCTTGATCTAGAAGGCTAGCGAAGTGGTCTTGAGACCTCCTTGACTGGGAACCAAGAAGTCCTACTCATATTCATCATAGACTCCATTCTCCCAATGACTAAGGCACTGATCTACCAACAGGTGGTCACAAAAATTCACATTCCTTTACCTCCTTCCAAGTCTAGCCAAGTTGGGGTACCTAGGGAATCAATTTCTCGACAAGCTAGCCCTCCAAAAAGTTTGATCTCCTAGGATCTCCTGCGCTAGTGTTTCTTCAAGCTCTCCCTCAATTTTGAAGCCATTTTGACGATGGAGTTGGTAGAAAAGTGTTAATTTTAGGCAATAATGGTATGTTCTATGCTTTAAGCAATTTTACTTCAATTTCTTTATTAGCCCAATATCAGTATTCAGATTAGCAATCACATTTTTATGATAGTAAAATGCAGATAGAACATATTGCATAATCATAAATAGTAGAAGACAAGCCAAGACAAAAGGACACAAGATGTGGCAACAGCCAGGGACAAACCCCAATGTGGGGAAACCCTTGATCAAATCTTCGTTTCGTCTTCAATAGTTCAGCAGAGAGAGATAGTACAATTTACAAATCTGATAATTTATAACAGCAGCAAAAGAACCCTAACCAAAAAAGTCAACGCTGGTCAATAGGGAAGATTTGACCCTCAGCAAATCGGTCAACTTTGGCCTCCAAACATCAAGATGAATCAGCCCTCAAAACAACCCAGTCAAAGTTTGGTCAAATAGCCCACCCGCAGTCAGCCCTCGCTGCAGTCAACGTTGGTCAAACTGTCCAAAAATTCGGTCTCCTAAAATTTCGACCTCCTGAAATTTCGCTCTCTTAAAATTTCAACCTCCTGAAATTTCGTTCTCCTGAAATTTCGTTCTCTTGAAACTTCGGACGTGTGGAGAGAGAGAGGCCCAGAAATCCGTACCCAATCAATGAGGAGAGAGAGAGAGAGAGAAGTGTGAAGATGGGTGTGTCCAAATGAGGCTAAGTCACCTTCTATTTATATGCAACGTTGAGGATGAATAGACGTGACTGTTGGGCTTCTGACCCTACATAAGTTTGCTAGCCGACCTTGACAGTTTGTCCATAATCAAAATAAATTCATAACTTCATTTATACATGTCGGAATCAGATGATCTTTAGATCAATCCTACACCTCTCGGAGAGAGGAATCCAAGAAAAATATCAACTGTCATAAATAAGATGACCCATGTGGAGTTTGGCCCTAGTTGCCAATTTTAACACTCCCTCTCAACTAGGGAGAACTCCATCTGCCAATCTGTACTATCTCTGCCATCAATGCACTGCTCTGCTCTGTTGAACTATGAAGAAGAAGAAGTGATCGAGAATGTATCATACCATTCTCTACTGACCTGAAGTCAGTCCCAATCAAAGGAGAGTGTGTCATACCACTCTTACTGACCTGAAGTCAGTTCCAATCAAAAGAGAGTGTCTCATACCACTCTTATTGACCCGAAGTTAGTTCCAATTGATCCTAGATCAATATTGGTCATCCTAAGATAGGGAGTACGGTAGTACACGATGCGTCCATTGGTAGTACTATGGTCCCTATCCTCATTTCCCTACTCATTGGTTAGATGAGAGGTACTTCTCATGAGTCCCAGACTGCATGGGTAGGATGTTTTAGCAGGAGAAGGATGAACCACTCATCCTGCCTACATGTCGCCAAGGGGTATCACAGGGGATGGCTGAACCACTCACCCTGTACATAGCAAACCACTAGGGGAAGGCTGAACCACTCACCCTGTGGTTGCTCACCGCTCCAAGAAGTACCCAAAGCCCCCCGGAGCTCCCAGAGCTCAATGTCCATCTCATATAGGACCCTCATAAGAGGGTCTCTCCACGACTCCAAGTCGTTCTCGGAAGGCCAAGAATTTGACCTTCCTGAGGGGCTTTGTCAGAATATCAGCGATTTGCTCATCAGTTCCAATGTGATGGAGCCTTATTGTTCCTCGTTGTACCATATCCTGGATAAAGTGGTACCTGATATCTATATGCTTGGAGCGATCATGAAAACACAAGTGATAATTGGATCCCACTCTGGTTGTCGCAAAGGATCACAGTGGTATCCAGCACATGTCCAAACAACTCACTGAAGAGCTTCCTCAACCAGACAACTTCACAGGAGGCCATACTAGCAGCTATGTATTCGGCTTCGGCGGTGCTCAAGACAACTGATTTCTGCTTCCTGCTCATCCAGGATATCGAAGCAGAACCCAAAAAAAAACAAACCCAAAAAAAAACAACAACTAGAAGTGCTCTTGCGATCCACCACACTGCCAACCCAATCAACATCAGAATAACCATGTAGCCTCACATCTTCGGCAGTGTATCTCAGTCCATGAGTGATTATGTCTCGAAGATATCTCAGAAGATTCTTGGCACCAATCCAATGTATATGATGAGGCTCAACCATATATTGGCTCAATGTGTTAACTGCAAAACTTATGTCCGGACGGGAGTTCACCAAGAACATCAGTGCCCCTATGAGCTGACGATACTTAGAAGCATTTCCCAATTCAGGTTCAGCAGCATTACCACATAACTTCTTAAAGTTAAGTTCCATCGGAGTAGTCACAGGCTCAGTGTTGCACGAAGCGCCCCCCCCGGATCGAAGCTCCGAAGCGCGCCCCGTACGGAAGCGCCTAGGAAGCGCGCTTCGGAATTATGGAAGCGGCGCTTCGGCAATTTAAAACGCTTCCTGGAATTTCCGAAGCGCCGGCCGGAAGCGTCGCTTCCATGGCTCTGAAGCGCGCTTCGTATGGCGCTTCGGGCCGCCGAAGCGCGGCGATTCGGAGCAGGAAGCGTGCGCTTCACGCACGCTTCGGCCAAAGGGGGCGCCGCAAGGGAAAAAAGACGCATTTTTTTTAATTTTTTTTTTAAAGTTATGTTAACTCAACATTAAGGGGGTGGGTTAGGGTGAGGTTAGAGTGAGGTTAAGGTGATGAATGAAAAGAATAAAGCCCCCATTCATTCCTCATTTTCTCACTTTGAGTTTATGAGAGTTGGAGAAGAGAAGAGAGGAGAGGAGAAGAGAAGAAAGGAAAGGAGAGGAGAAGAGAGGAGAGCTTGGAGGAGTGAAGAAGGAGGAGCTAGGAGGAGGAGGAGGAGCTTGGAGCAAGAGCTTGGAGGACTTCATCTACAAGAGCTAAAGAGGTAAGTTCAAACCCCAAACTCCCTTGTTTTTTTGACAATTTTTTTGTATTTTTCTCCTCCCTCTCCTACTCTTTCCCATTGTTTCTACTTGCTCCTTTATTTACAGGTTGCCGTTGTCCACCACCTATATCCATATTCCAAGATGGTGTTCTTTTGGCTTCTATGTATCATTCCACTCTTGGTTTTAATGATGGCAAAGGTGAGGAATAGAAGGGAAGAAACAGAAGAGGACATTGGTGATGGTCCTAATAGGAGTGACCCAATGTATGATGAGGAGGAAGGGTTTGAAGAGGAAGGGGATGAACTTGAAGGGGACACTGAAACACAAGATGGGAAAGCTACATCAACACCCTTGTGGAACTATGTGACCAAACTTGATGGGGGAAAGGGTGGTGGATCTTACAAATTTGTGTGCCCTCATGGTTGTCATGGAGGAAAACCATATTGTGGTTCATATACCCGTCTGAGGAGGCATCTTTGTGGGGTGCTGGACAGTGATGAAAAAAAGGGTTCTGTGGGGGTACAAATTTTGTCCAAACATTTTAACTGAAGAAAGAAGAAAATACATCCAAATAGAGATGGCTGTGTTAGTGTCAGTCTTTACAGCCTTCCTCCAGTGATCAAATGTGCTCTTACATAGTGATTTTGAAGTGTCAAGGTCAAATTTTGTCATTTCAGTGAGTCTTCAAGCAAAATTTGGTCACTAGGCATTAGGTCTAGGGTTTGCCTAAATGTCAGTCCATGTCACTATTCAGCTGAGTCTATCATCATTCATATGGTTGTCATTATCATATCAGTGTCTAATGAGTCATTTTACACCTGGTCCATGCTTCAGTTGCCACCCAGGCAAGGTCATTTCCCTCTCCTAGGGTTTTGAAGCCAATTTCTCTTGGATGGTCAAATCACCGGCAAAACTTGTTTCCTGATGTTCATACACCTTCCCCTATCCTTAAAGTACCTTATCAAACACTTCCCATCCCTTAGATCCGCCAAATTGCTCATTTTTCCACAAACCCTAGTTTCTAGCTACAACCTGGCAATTTTCTAGGTTTGACCTGTGTTTTGTCCTTTTCGACCCCTTCCCCTCACTCAATCTCTGAGATTCCACTTTCCCCTGCTTCCTAACATCCCTCCCCACTCCCAAAAATTTCCCCAAGAATTTAGAAGCCCTCTATCCCCTTCATTTCGCTCCATTTCGACAAAATCCCTTGTTTCACACATCGGGACAAGTTTCACTCAAAAGCTGTTTCTGATCAATCAAAGATGAATTTTGCAAAACTGAGAGAGGTTTTTGTCCACAACATGCCAAGGAAGAAAAACCTCTTTCACTTTTTACACAGGTGTCATGGTTTGAGAGCAATGTCAAAAATACCGGCGAGAACAAAGGTGCTCCAAGGACGGTTGGCCAAAGCACAAAAACGAAGGAAAACGCCCGATCCACTCCAAACTTTGGCCAAAGCCTCTTTGAATCAGCATGGTACTTGATTGGGGACTCCCAGCCCAAATTTCAAGAAATTTGGAGAAAATTTTGTCATTTGTGAATTTTTTGTGCCAATTACAGGTTTTTCCCAAGAACTGGTCTCACCCCGGGTGAGACCAGTTTGAAGGGCTGCTCGGAATTTTGCAAACTTGGCATTTTTGGAAAGGGAATTCAAAAAGAAAAATTACCAATATTTGGGAGAAGCCTGATTTTGAGTTTTGAGCCTCCAAAAGCTCAAAATACACCTAAAAAATGACTTTCTGCCCACTTTTTGAGTTGCAGAAAGTGACCTTGGGAGAATCAACTTTTGAGGGGTCAAATCAACTCCAAATCCAGAAATTCCACTTGGGATGGAAAGTAGACAGACCAAGCTTTCCAATGAGCCATCTTGCACCTGATTTGGATCAGTGGAACCCACTCAAAAACAGCTGCAAAGGGGCGCGACCAGAACTTCCAGATTTGCCAGAATTCACATTTTTGGTCAAAAAACACTGTTTTGACTATGGTTGACTATTATTACTTGTAGATGATGGATAAATGTAATATTTTCATGGCACTTTGATAGGTTTTATCTTTCTTTACTCTTCTAGAAGCTTCTTTGATGTAAATAGTGAATAATTAATGCATGGATGAGTTAGCTAAGTAATAGAGGCAAGTTGTTGGGCTGCCTATTTTCTAGTTCTTAGTTTAGAATTAGTTCAAACTGCTCCTAGGAAGCTGAGCTCGACCCCTAGAGGTGGGGAAAGGAGTTAGATGGTCTAGGAGGTCTATATTATGCTCTCTCCTTCTCATTTTCATGGTTGGACTCTTGTGTAAGGAAGCTTTATTGTATATTGTGCATCTATTTCTGCAATTGAAGGCAAGGAAAGCCAGGGTTTTACAGACATCTTTGAGGATTCTTGTGGATCTGATTGTTGATGGTGTGTTCTCTACATGTTTCTTGTAAGTTTGTTTATGTGTTTCACATCTCTCTTATGCTTCTAAATTGGACAGATGAAGTGGTAAAGTTTGAACTCATGTTTTGACATGCTCAGCTTTTTAGTTTGTTCAATTTTAATGTTTTCTACTGTCTAGAGAGGATTCGAATTGTGTGTTTGCCCTCTTTAGCTTCTCCTCTATCATCTCTGATCATCCATCTCAGATTAAGGCATCAGCACTCATTCCTACCTTGCCCCTTAGATCCCCCTGTGAAAACTGTGCTCAATCCCCGCACCTTGAATTGCACTTCCACCAATTGCCACCAAAAACCCCAAAAATCATTAAATCAACCCCCTTATCAATTTACTAGCCTAAAATCTTTATTATTAATTGGTCAGCCTAATCATATTGAAAGATCTATCGAATCTGACCCGAGAGAGCCTTCTCATACCTCGTAGGGCTAGCTACGAGGTGAAATGGTTTGATGTAGCCTTGAGAGTTTGTCTATCTCAGCCTAGGTGAATTCCAAGCGCTAACATATTGGCGACCATACTGGGGAGAACAAATTAATCGTTTGCTCATTGATGTGTTTGTTTCATAAGTCTTAGACGGAGCCTGAAGTTACGCCAGAAGCCTTCGAAAACGCTCTTGTTTTACATCAGCGTAAGTAGATAAACGCTGCTTCAGTCAATCTCCGTGAGCTTTTGAAACCCTCACTTCATTGACACTTTACCCCAGTACATGTATCAAGTTCAGATCTGATTGTTGATAGTGGACAACGATCAGACACTTGAAAGGCTGAAATCATTCACTTGGCGACTCCTTTCACTGAAGAATCCAGCAACCTATGCTTCATGGTGACTTCACTGCAGGAAGATCAGTAGCTTTGAGATTTTCAAGATGGATCGGATTGCAAGAAGATATGCTCCCCTGAGCCGAGATCACATCCCAGGTTTTCCGAATAAAATTCCAAAGGTAGATTGGTCAAGGAATCTGCCTATATTTAATGATGATGGTAAGAAAGATGCTGCTCTTCATCTAATCAGATTTCATATGCATATTCGCAAGTTGAAGGTGGATTTTCCGGAAGATTGCTTGATGAAGATATTCTTGGCCACTCTGGAAGGTGCAGCGCAATCTTGGTATGAAGGTTTGCCGCCTGCTTGTATTTACTGTTTAAAGGATTTTCATGCCTTGTTCATTGAAAGATATCAAGTTTCTTATCCATCATTAAATTTGGTTCATGACTGCTGCAAGCATGCTTATAGTTTTATCGAAAGCCTTGAGAAATATTATGAAGATGATAATTTTATGGATTATGAGATCATGGAGGTTCTGTATGAGAATCCATTTCAGCAGTACACCGAAATCTTAGAGGATACTTGTCAAGATCAGCAGGCTGAAGATTTCCATATGGCTGAAAATGAGGAAAGAGCAAATGTTGTTTCAGATCTGTCCATAGAAGACGACAGCATGCCGAGAACTCAAGTTTCATTTGCAGATTTTGATAATGACCAGTCAACTGTTTTAGATCTACATTCAGATTGTGATGACCAAGCATATCTTATGTTGAAGCCCATCAAAGAGAAATCAGCTGTTGAAGAGATCTGGAATGTAGAAAACACAGTAATGGATCCACATGTTCTCAATCATACTGCCAAACCATCATTAGAACAAAGCCTTCATGAGGAGGTAATCTCGTCATTTCATGGACAACAAGATGGGATCTATGTTCAGGTAAGTGAGAAATTTTCTTTTGATAACTCCGTGGGAAATGATAATTTGATTGCCATGTCATATGAAGACAATCACTGTTTGAACAAAAGAAAACAAAAGGTATTATCTCCTCTATCTGAAGATGAGATAGATCTACTTTTGAGAGGTCTTGTTCCAGCTCAAGTCAACGTAGAAATGCAGTGTGCACATGGTCAAGAAGATGATGGTGGACCTTCTTCCTCTTCTGAAAAAGAAGGTTTTGTTGTTGAGACCATAGACAAAGCTTTTGATCCAAATGTTCTCATGCCATCAGAACAGGGCCTGCATGAGGAGGTAATTCAGTCAAGTCATGAAAATCAAGATGACATCTTCATTCAAGTAAGTGAAACAGTTCCTTTGGATGAATTTATGATAGATGATAGAACTGTCATTTTTGCACCTCAAGAATCAGCTGAAGTTTCTTTCCTTATGATTGAAGAATGTAATGAGAATCCGGCTGTCATATCATATGAAGATCACCTACCATATTGTCTGACTACCGAAGATTATAGCATACAGGATTACCTTTCAGATTCTTCATATGTTTCATGTGCTAAAATGTTTTTCCAAGAAGAGATCTGCTCATCTACTTGTTCAGAATTTTTTGAAGCCCATGAGCATACTTTTATCGAAGCACATGATGAAGGAAGATCAGAGTTTGAAGCAAAGGACACCTTGATCTTTCAGCAGGAGGTGGCAGTGGCAAATCTTCATGTTTTTCACGATCCTCTAGCAAGTTTGTTGCAGCCAGCAGTGATAGTGTTTATTGCAGTGTTCAGTGATGAAGGAGATCACGGTCAGCTATGTTTTTGGATGCCCAGTTACCTGTTTCTATTGTTGATCATGAGATCAGATTGGGAGAATCAGTCAAGAAGGCATCTGCTTGATTGGTTGCATTGGCATTATGATATAGTTTGATGGTATTTTGTCTTGTAAGAAACACAGGTGGTTGTCATCATGATTTCAAATCTTGATGGACTGCTGCCCTTCATAAGCTTTGTAAGTTTTGTTTTAAGTCAAGTCATGAGTCATTTGTGTTTGGTCTGTTGAGTAAGTTTTTCAAGTTATTTCAGTTTGCCATCGAGTCGGTTTGAGTCAAGCATCAGTTAAGTTTCAGTCAATTGTCAAAGTCAAATAAAGTTGTTTTTGAGTTGGTCACATGTGAATAAATTGACTCCATTGCCCAATGAATAAAACACTGGTCTGCTCTCCCAAGAGGTCTGAGGTTCTTGGCACCTCCAAGGAGCTACCATCCCCATTGGAGCCAATGTTAGTGTCAGTCTTTACAGCCTTCCTCCAGTGATCAAATGTGCTCTTACATAGTGATTTTGAAGTGTCAAGGTCAAATTTTGTCATTTCAGTGAGTCTTCAAGCAAAATTTGGTCACTAGGCATTAGGTCTAGGGTTTGCCTAAATGTCAGTCCATGTCACTATTCAGCTGAGTCTATCATCATTCATATGGTTGTCATTATCATATCAGTGTCTAATGAGTCATTTTACACCTGGTCCATGCTTCAGTTGCCACCCAGGCAAGGTCATTTCCCTCTCCTAGGGTTTTGAAGCCAATTTCTCTTGGATGGTCAAATCACCGGCAAAACTTGTTTCCTGATGTTCATACACCTTCCCCTATCCTTAAAGTACCTTATCAAACACTTCCCATCCCTTAGATCCGCCAAATTGCTCATTTTTCCACAAACCCTAGTTTCTAGCTACAACCTGGCAATTTTCTAGGTTTGACCTGTGTTTTGTCCTTTTCGACCCCTTCCCCTCACTCAATCTCTGAGATTCCACTTTCCCCTGCTTCCTAACATCCCTCCCCACTCCCAAAAATTTCCCCAAGAATTTAGAAGCCCTCTATCCCCTTCATTTCGCTCCATTTCGACAAAATCCCTTGTTTCACACATCGGGACAAGTTTCACTCAAAAGCTGTTTCTGATCAATCAAAGATGAATTTTGCAAAACTGAGAGAGGTTTTTGTCCACAACATGCCAAGGAAGAAAAACCTCTTTCACTTTTTACACAGGTGTCATGGTTTGAGAGCAATGTCAAAAATACCGGCGAGAACAAAGGTGCTCCAAGGACGGTTGGCCAAAGCACAAAAACGAAGGAAAACGCCCGATCCACTCCAAACTTTGGCCAAAGCCTCTTTGAATCAGCATGGTACTTGATTGGGGACTCCCAGCCCAAATTTCAAGAAATTTGGAGAAAATTTTGTCATTTGTGAATTTTTTGTGCCAATTACAGGTTTTTCCCAAGAACTGGTCTCACCCCGGGTGAGACCAGTTTGAAGGGCTGCTCGGAATTTTGCAAACTTGGCATTTTTGGAAAGGGAATTCAAAAAGAAAAATTACCAATATTTGGGAGAAGCCTGATTTTGAGTTTTGAGCCTCCAAAAGCTCAAAATACACCTAAAAAATGACTTTCTGCCCACTTTTTGAGTTGCAGAAAGTGACCTTGGGAGAATCAACTTTTGAGGGGTCAAATCAACTCCAAATCCAGAAATTCCACTTGGGATGGAAAGTAGACAGACCAAGCTTTCCAATGAGCCATCTTGCACCTGATTTGGATCAGTGGAACCCACTCAAAAACAGCTGCAAAGGGGCGCGACCAGAACTTCCAGGGGCGCGACCAGAACTTCCAGATTTGCCAGAATTCACATTTTTGGTCAAAAAACACTGTTTTGACTATGGTTGACTATTATTACTTGTAGATGATGGATAAATGTAATATTTTCATGGCACTTTGATAGGTTTTATCTTTCTTTACTCTTCTAGAAGCTTCTTTGATGTAAATAGTGAATAATTAATGCATGGATGAGTTAGCTAAGTAATAGAGGCAAGTTGTTGGGCTGCCTATTTTCTAGTTCTTAGTTTAGAATTAGTTCAAACTGCTCCTAGGAAGCTGAGCTCGACCCCTAGAGGTGGGGAAAGGAGTTAGATGGTCTAGGAGGTCTATATTATGCTCTCTCCTTCTCATTTTCATGGTTGGACTCTTGTGTAAGGAAGCTTTATTGTATATTGTGCATCTATTTCTGCAATTGAAGGCAAGGAAAGCCAGGGTTTTACAGACATCTTTGAGGATTCTTGTGGATCTGATTGTTGATGGTGTGTTCTCTACATGTTTCTTGTAAGTTTGTTTATGTGTTTCACATCTCTCTTATGCTTCTAAATTGGACAGATGAAGTGGTAAAGTTTGAACTCATGTTTTGACATGCTCAGCTTTTTAGTTTGTTCAATTTTAATGTTTTCTACTGTCTAGAGAGGAATCGAATTGTGTGTTTGCCCTCTTTAGCTTCTCCTCTATCATCTCTGATCATCCATCTCAGATTAAGGCATCAGCACTCATTCCTACCTTGCCTCTTAGATCCCCCTGTGAAAACTGTGCTCAATCCCCGCACCTTGAATTGCACTTCCACCAATTGCCACCAAAAACCCCAAAAATCATTAAATCAACCCCCTTATCAATTTACTAGCCTAAAATCTTTATTATTAATTGGTCAGCCTAATCATATTGAAAGATCTATCGAATCTGACCCGAGAGAGCCTTCTCATACCTCGTAGGGCTAGCTACGAGGTGAAATGGTTTGATGTAGCCTTGAGAGTTTGTCTATCTCAGCCTAGGTGAATTCCAAGCGCTAACAGGCTGCACAACAAAAAAACAAGAAACAAAAAACTCATTCTGAATCAAGTGCAACCTCTAAATTTGGTAGTTGCTCATCTCCTCATGGTACTTCTGCAAGCTCTGGAGGTAGAAGAACAATAGGGGATTTCCTTAATGTTGCTGGGAGGGATGATGTGGATGGAAAGATAGTCCGTTTTCTTTGTGCTTGCGGTGTACCATTCAATGTGCTTCGCTCTCCCTATTGGCATGAAATGGTAAAGGCCATCAATGAAGCCCCAAAAGGATACAAGGCCCCCAACTATGAGAAAGATAGAACAGTGTTATTAGAAAGAGAAAAAGCTAAGGTTCAAAGAGCTTTGACACGTTTTACAAATGAGTGGGTAGATTCTGGGGTATCCATTGTATCAGATGGGTGGACAAATATTAGAAACCAACATTTGATAAATGTTCTTGGTGTTTCTTCTAGTGGTGCAGTATTTATTGCATGTCATGACTCCTCCTCCATCACTGCATCTGCACAAAACATTGCAGATCTCCTATTGAAATCAATCAAAGATGTTGGTCCGAATAATGTGGCTCAAGTGATCACAGATAATGCAGCAAATTGTAAGGCAGCAGGAAAAATTATTGAGCGTACTCATCCACACATCTTTTGGTCTGGGTGCCTGGTTCACACATTGAACCTTTTGATGCATGATATTGTGAAACACAAAGAATGTGGGTGGATTGCTGAGGTTTACAGGAGAGGGAAGCAGCTCATTAAATTCATCACAGGGCATACAAGGGTAAACTACTTCTATGGCACTTACTCCAAGTTGCAATTGCTTAAAATTGCAAAGACAAGATTTGCTAGTTATTACCTCACCTTTAGGCGGCTAGTGAAGGTGAGACAAGCTTTAACTAATCTGGTGTGTGCTGAAACATGGGATGAAATTAACACTGACATAGATGGTGCTAATGCAGTCAAGGACACTGTTCTTGAAAGTTACTTTTGGGGACAGGTTAAATATGTTTTGCAATTCACCAAACCAATTTATTACATGATCAAGTTTGCAGATTCAGATCGACCAGTAATTGGGGAGGTGTATGAGCAAATGGATAGCATGTTGGGGCAAATTAAAGACATTGTTGAGCCTAGAGATATCACCTTGTACAATTATATTCGTGTAGAGGTGCAAAACCGATGGGAAATGCTAAATGTTCCATTGCATGCATTAGCATATGTTTTGACACCTAAATACTATCATCCATCATGGCTTTCAACACCAGCACCTGGGGGGGGAAGCAGGAGAAAACCACACCAAGATCAAGAGGTTCACCAAAAATATATGGCTGCATTGAGTAAATTAATCCCTGATGAGGAGGACGCTGCATTGGTACGGAGACAGGTGAGCAACTATACGCTCAACACTGGTCCATTTGGGAGCATGCATGCAATTAAAGATCGAGAGACTTTTTCTGCTCTTGAGTGGTGGAACATGCATGGAGGGGGTACTCCACTTCTACAGAGTTTGGCATTGCGGGTGCTATCACAGGTGGTAAACACTTCTTCTGCAGAGAGGTGTTGGAGCTCTTATTCTTTCATCCACAGTGTTAAAAGGAACAGGTTGAATTTAGACCGGGCAGAGAGCTTGGTTTATGTTCATTACAACTTGCGATTGTTGTCCCATTACTGTGAAGATGCAAAGTCTAATAAAGACTTGTTGATTTGGGACAAGAATCCAGAGGAGCCCAATTTGGAGGATGGAGTGTTGCGACTAGAGCAATTAGAGGATGCTCTTATCCAGGTATGTCCATTGTGGTATGAATTTTCCAATTTTCCCTTATAAAGCATTTCTCTAATTCATGTTATTAATTTTTTTGTTAACTAGTGTTTTTTTTTGCATGAATTTTTTGAGCGATTCTAGGATGATGATGACCGTGTTGATATGCCACCACCCCCACCCCCATCTGGTCCCTTGGTTCCATGGTTCAACACCAACAGCAGGGGGTTCTTCTCCATCAGTTTCAGTGCCACGACTTCCACAGGCACCATCTTCTTCATTGCCACCACGTGGAGGCCCGCCACCACGTTCTATTCGTGGTGGAAGGAGGAGAGATTAGTAGATATATTCACAATCTACTACTTTTTGTCATAGATTACTCATTAGACTTGTAGACTTGTGAATTTGAATTTTGAACCTTTTTGGCTTGGCGGTGACCAAGTGACATATTTTGTAAACATTATTATTTGAATTTTGGACATGACAAATGTTGACAGTTGCTCACTTGCTAGATAAATCATAATATGCTCTATGTTTTATGTTTTATAATATGCTTAAATGTTTTATGTTTTATAATATGCTTAAAAATTTGATGTATGATTGTAATAGCTAGAATATAGATGATTGTTGTACATACTAGTAACTACAATGGAATCATGGATGCCATATCTATCTTGATTTATGCAAAAATATGCATGTTTTCATGTCTTCTACAATTAATTTGGTATTTGGGATGTTTGTTTTGAGTATAAATGCAAAAAAATATAAAATATATATATATATATATATAGCAGACGCTTCCGCGGACGCTTCGCTTCCTAGATTTTTGGAAAATGACGCTTCGGCGTCTCCGCTTCCAAAAAACGCTTCTGCTTCGCTCCCGCTTCGTGCAACATTGCACAGGCTTGCAGTCCACCATCCCATATCTTTTCAGTATCTTCACAACATATTTTCCTTGAGAGAGGAAATTTTCACTTGTCTTTTGCCAGACCTCCAACCCTAGGAAATAGTGCTTTAGAGTAACAGACTTCAGAAGTAAAGATGGTCCTCAACACACACACACACATATATAGCACTTAGAGGTGCTCTTTTTATTTGACAGATCAACAACATCCTTTAGATAATCATAATGAGCAGCTTATCAATATATGTAGCTTGACCATAAATCAACTTAGAGTCTTCGAATCAAGGTATACCCCAATGTCCCCTTGCGTAGTCTACAACAACTGCTGCATTTTACCAGACCTATGATGCTTAGAAACAAAGCTAGATCTTACATCTTAAAATGACCTCTTTTATTTGAAAATGAGAGGATCCTTATCTGATGGACAGACATCATCAAAACATTACAGCTCCCTCTGAATCCTTGCTTTAAGAGATCATCAAGCCTTTGTCAATCTACACTTCATCATTAAGATGAGACTTTATCATTCTTTGATGTCATAACTGCAATCTGCTTCCTTACAGAAAGGAGTGCCACTATACTTTTGATTTGAGAGTAATGATGATAAAGCAGGTGTTGATACACATTCAATTCTGCAAGGTAAACATTCTTACTGCCATGCAGACTTTGATGTAACTATGGATGTTACAGACATTACTACTAGAGCCTCTTAGTGCAAATTTGAATATTGAAATCCCTGCTTAAGATGACATCTTGATTTGTCTACAAGAGTTGAACACTTCACAACAAGTCATAAACTCTAGCTAACTGATTTGTTGTTTCTTGCATACCTCGACAAATGATCATCATGAGATGATGCCAGGACCCACTGTAGCTGCTTCAAAGGATAAGGAATCCACGATTTACAGCTGTCTTGTTCACAACTTTTATTGTGAACAAGACTATAATAGTGTCATCGACATACAGGGTTTGCATAATGTTGAACAGACCATAAGAGATGTTGAGCTGCTATTCATAGAGTACTACCTCACGTAGCAGTCCGGGAGTCGTAAATAATAGTGATGTTTATAGTTTCAGATCTTCAAACTTTCAGGAGGATTATTTTTATTGACATAATCTCAGCTCTGCCACTTCAGGTTTCTTCTTAAAGCTGAAAGTGGTTTGATTCTATTACAAGAATCAAATGCTTCCTCTGCTTGATGATTGTTGCTATCCTTAAAAAAAAGGTTTACAGGAGATTGAAATGGGATTCCTTTAAATTAAAAAAAAACTTCACAGATTGGCTCAACTGATATAAGAAACTCAAGTTGAGTATGTCTCTACCAGCATTCTCTTTTCTACAGTGCCATATCCATATGCCCATTCCAATGTTGTTCTACCATACCACTGTTATTCTTGTACTGGGGCATATGCTCTATCGCTGCAATGTCACTTCTAGAATATATATCCAGTAGTGAACCATTGTTATTAACTATTGGGATTGCACTAAAATGAGTTTCAAGAGAAAGAGCAGAACCAAGGGATTCAATTGATCAAAGCATGCCAAAAGGCGATGATCATCATGAGATGATGCCAGGACCCACTGTAGCTGCTTCAAAGGATAAGGAATCCACGATTTACAGCTGTCTTGTTCACAACTTCGATTGTGAACAAGACTATAATAGTGTCATCGACATACAGGGTTTGCATAATGTTGAACAGACCATAAGAGATGTTGAGCTGCTATTCATAGAGTACTACCTCACGTAGCAGTCCTGGAGTCATAAATAATAGTGATGTTTATAGTTTCAGATCTTCAAACTTTCAGGAGGATTATTTTTATTGACATAATCTCAGCTCTGCCACTTCAGGTTTCTTCTTAAAGCTGAAAGTGGTTTGATTCTGTTACAAGAATCAAATGCTTCCTCTGCTTGATGATTGTTGCTATCCTTAAAAAAAAGGTTTACAGGAGATTGAAATGGGATCTCTTTAAATTAAAAAAAACTTCACAGATTGGCTCAACTGATATAAGAAATTCAAGTTGAGTACGTCTCTACCAGCATTCTCTTTTCTACAGTGCCATATCCATATGCCCATTCCAATGTTGTTCTACCATACCACTGTTATTCTTGTACTGGGGCATATGCTCTATCGCTGCAATGTCACTTCTAGAATATATATCCAGTAGTGAACCATTGTTATTATTTATTAACTATTGGGATTGCACTAACATGAGTTTCAAGAGAAAGAGCAGAACCAAGGGATTCAATTGATCAAAGCATTCCAAAAGGCGATCACCTCCATTGCTGCAGCAGTGCCATAGTACTAAATCCTAAACCCTAAACCCTAAACCTATGGGCAACACATAAATGGGTTGCTGCAGCAGTGCCATAGTACTAGCAGCACGTCTGAAATGTTTGCATATACATTTTAGTATTTCAGAAAGAGATGTAAGGTGTAATAGTTGTGGACATGAGCCATCTCGTGTTGAAGAATAGGGACCGTAGCAACCTTATTTTGCAAAATTCTGTGTGTCACATCCTTCAGAGAATCATAAGGACTTACATAAGAGATCTCCGAAATGGTGGCATAGATTGATCAGATTGTGGTTTCTTAATAAACATCTTTTGATCTTTCCAAGCAATAATGGTATATGACTCAAGCTCTTCCTCTGAGAGAATTGCTCCATAATTTCCAAGTGCTCTTAGGATTGAGATAAGTCTGCAGTACTGAGCATACCTGCAAACTCTCCCTTGTTGAAATCCCATAAAGGAGCCACAGAAATACCCTATTGATAAAGTGCATGGAATGCTTGCTTCATAGGCAAACTAATATCCAGAGCTACTACCTTTCCTGACTCGGGAAGCAAATCGTAAGCAGTGCATGTAGATAAAATATCTGCAATTTGGCGTTGAAAAACTTCTATCTCAGCACCTGATATCCTTCTGGGCTGGCTCCACCTTCTGAAAGACATTAGGATCTACGTCCATGCAGGATCTTGATATCAATAGCTCTGGACTTACAGCTGTAGGTAAAAGTTCTGGCCCAGTAACAAACAAAACATTGTTGACAGTCCCAAAGGTAGGTGCAGAACCATATAGGATGCTAAACAGCGACAAAATTATCTCCGAAATTTAAGCTATAGAACCATGCCAACTGTGCAAAGTCATCTATAGGGAGAACGAGTCAATCTGAATCAAATCATGTACAAAAGGAAGTGCGAGAGTTTCAGAAAAAAAACATCTCCAGCGCTATCCCTTATGGCCTTGTTGACCACTACGTGTCAACTACCCATAGCAGTACACCCCCTTTTTCGCAAAAGGGATAATGCTTGATCGACGTCTCCGTGCCATTCGACTGTCATCATCAGCTCGATCATATTGTTTTGTAAACCCAGTCGGCATGTGCAAATTGTAAATAACCTTAGCAGATCTATGTCATGTATGTAAATTGCCTAGGCAAACCTAATTTTCTAGTGATAATCTACGTTCCGGAAGGTTTTTTGTCTCACCAATCCATGATCGGCAGAGTTTTCTTTCAGCCTAACCCCAAAGCCGGGATGAATTGTCATTAGAATCTTAGGGGAATCCTAGTGTGTTTCGAGTTTGTGTAAAAGTAATTTGGAAATAATTCTAACTATTTGGTTAGGTTATTACAAATTACTTAATCTGCTAGATTATATTTGTGTCGCAGAACTGGGTGGTCTATGAGGGTTATGTCAAATGGGTTTTCCCCCTTGAGATGTAAAATTGTAAAAGTCATGATGTAAAATGTCTTGAGGGTTAGAAAATGTTTAATCCCCTCATAAGTCCTAGGTCCTAGGTGATTTTCCCAAAGGCTAAGCTCGAGGATCCATTTAAAAATAATAAATTAAAAATAAATAAAAAATGAAAAAACAATAAAAAAATATGAATAATAAAAAATAAAATTAAGAAATTAAAATAACTAAAAAAATAAAAAAATAAAAAAAATAAAAAAAATTTGAAAAATAAAATAATAATAAGTCAAAGTTTTGAATAAATAAATGCAGAATTTAAATTTTTTAATGCATTTAAAAATTCGACGGATGAGATTCAAAGAGATTTTGATCCTCATCGACGGTCAAGATCATTTTGACATGGATCACTCGAACTAGCTGTTGGAAAATTTTCTTTTAAATAGGGTGTCAGGGGTCATCTGAGATCAGATTGGATCTGAGAGTCTGGTGCTAAAGAAAACTCTCTTGTAGTCATTTGTTTTGTGCAATAAAGAAAGACTTTGGGGTTGAAATCTCGCTGGTGTTACTCTTCTGGAAGTATTGTAAGATGATTTATTTTTCTGCATAATTTTATTTTCAGCCATTGATAATAGCTTGATGAGGATTGATTTAGACACAGGTATCTTGTCTGATCTCTGGGGTTTGAATGATAGTTTAGATTCTGAAATATAATGGCAGGTATCTCCATTTGATCTGGGTTTCACTATTGTTTTCTCCCTCTATGTTAATGGTTGATTTTAAACTGTGAAGGAAATCTTAGTTTTGAGTTTATCGGGCGTTAGGGGAAGTTCTCGGTTGAACCAGCCAACTCCTGGATTGTGTTTTCTGAAAGAGCCCAGCCAGTTTTAATTCCAGGCTTATCATTTGATTTCTTTTTTCTTTTGAATGCATGAAGGGTTTTTCTGAAGCATCTCACATTAAATTTAAATTCTGAAAATATTACTGTGGATTATTGACAATTCTGGCTGCTTAAGAGTTGAAAATCTGTAAATATTGTAAAGTTTTAACTGGTTTTAGGGTTTTCAGTTTTGTTTCTAGCACATTTTACTTGGTGGCTGTTTGTTTTCATTGTTTTTAGGTTGCAAGTACAGGTTTTCAATTTTTTTGAAGAGGGTCAGCGATCTGCTTGTTGGGGTTTCATTTCCGCAGGAAAATTTTCGAAATTTTTTTTAGAGAGCCCCCTGGATTGCTGCCAAGTTTCAGCACTGTCATCTTTCAGCTCAGCTTTTTATTTATCAGCACTTGCAGAAAAATTTGAAACAAAGAATTTAAATTTCTTTGATTTTGTGGAAAGTTTTAGGGGTTTTCTAGGGCAGTTTGTTTGCTGCTGCCTGGGTCTTCAAATTTTTTTGGAAAAATTTCAAAATTTCTTTTCTTCAAGTGTCCAAACCCTTGGACCTGTATTTCTCCAAATTTACGCTAGTTCCCATTCCATCGTGGCTCCCGAACCTGCGTGTTATCAATCAGAATCTGCGTCCAACTTGCAGGCAGATCCTCATTCATCGCAATCTGCTGCTAGAGCCTTGCTCCACACTGCCTGCTCCTCACTCCATTCTCAGCCACCTGCAAAAAAAAAAAAAAAAAATCACCCACGCATCTTAGCTCTCCCCCTCTTCCTTCACGTGCCCCTCTCTTCACCCACGTCTCTCTCTTTCCAAATCCGGCCCTGCTCCTCACGCGAATGCAGCTAAACCTGCAACCCTTTCACGCGTTTCTCTGCCAAATATCCTGCCCTTCACGTTGTTCCAGTGTCACCTTTGCCAGCATCCATCCACACACGGTATCATCATCTAAACGCAACTTCCTCTCTCTCTGCATCCATTCTTCAGCTCCCTGCATTTTCCCACGACTATCACTGCCAGGACTGAGTTTCATTTCCGCAGCTTACCATTTCCCTCTGTTCATCGATCCTCTTCACTACTCCGTTTGCCATTCTTCAGTTCCAACCTATCCGCAACATAATCATCCACACAACTCCTCCCGTTGTCTTCCCTTGCTCATTCGTCGATTCCCTTACCCGAGCTATCCAACCTGCAAAACACAACAGCAAAAAATAAAAAAAAAATTCGATTTTCTGTATATGCGTATGGTAAGTCGTTGGTAAGTTTACACTCTAGGTTTGAATACTTTTTTTTTGGATTAGATTTCATTTAAATTAGAGTTCGATTTTTTCTATTTAGAATTTTATTTAATGTTTTGTTTAGTTTTAGGATAACGTGTATATATATATATATTTTGTTAACTTTTAATTTAGAACTTCAGAAAATCTAAAAAAAAAAAGAGAGGGTTCCTTTTAGGTTTTAGCATAAATTAGATTTAATTTTTTGGTCTTAGTTCAAATTTTATTTTTAATTTAGTTTTGGTTTTATTTTAAAATAATATAAAAAAATCATAATTTTTTTTTTGAAAATAAAAAAAATAAATCTTTGAGTTTCATTTTTTAATTTAGCAGTTAGTTTTGTTTTATTTTATAAAAAAAAAATCTCATATAAAAATCATAAAAAATAAAAAAGATATAAAAATCATAAATGGCTTAAAAAAATAAAAAGAATTTGGTTTTCAATTTGTATATAGATTAAGTAGTTTTATTTTGATTATAAGTTCATAGATCAAAAGCTATAAAAAAATAAAATAAAAAAATAAAAAATAATAAAGGCAATAAAAATTTCTTTTAGTTTAGATTTGATTTTAATTTTATTTAGGTTTTAATTTTTTTAGCTTATAGTCTGAATATAGTTTAGATTAGTTTAAGTTTGATTTTAAAAGAAAATATTAAAAAATTCATAAAATTTAAAAATAAAAAAGGGCATAAAGAATTTGTTTTGTTTTAGTTTTCTTTTACTTAGTTTTAGAATTAAATTTTGGATTTTAGATTAGACTTTACTTTAGATTAGATTTTATTTTTATTTAGGAGTTCGGTTTTGTTTTATTTTGACTTAGAATTTTATAAATATATAAAAATTAAAAAAAAAAAATTTGAAAAAATTAACAAAAAATTGAAAAGTCATTTTTGTTGTCTTTTGTGGTATCTATGTTCCACTTTTCTATAGTTAAATGCACTTAAAAGTTTATTTAAAGTTAGCTATGTGAAAGTGGTAACTGGTCAGCATTTAAATTTTATGATCATTTAAAGCATTTAATTTTTCTTGAAGTTTAATCGCTGGGTCATCGTTAAAGTGTTGGAATTTACTGGATATCTTGCATTTAGCTTGGGTTATTTGATGATAAATGATTGTTTTACATGGTTTATATTAGAGAAAGATTTCGGCGAAAATCACATGGAATGTCATTTGTCGACGCGTTTCGAACCAACCAGTGTGGTTCATCGTCAGGACAAGTTGAAGAAACAGATCCAGCTTAGCATGTTATATAGACCGAGCAGAGCCTCCAACGGCTAGTTTGACCAACCGTTAATATTAACGGTTGGTCAAACTAGCCGTTGGAGGCTCTGCTCGGTCTATATAACATGCTAAGCTGGATCTGTTTCTTCAACTTGTCCTGACGATGAACCACACTGGTTGGTTCGAAACGCGTCGACAAATGACATTCCATGTGATTTTCGCCGAAATCTTTCTCTAACTTGATATGGATCACAGAAGCCTAAACTCTATTATGGTTTATATTTCTGCAACATCTAATAAACAATTATTTAATCATTAACTCCATAAGGCACTGGTCCATTAATTTCTAAAATCAATCAGGTTCTAATTTGCCTTGCTTTGTCTCCCAACCCAACTGGTCCACAGTTGGTCATCCTTTATCCAATAGGGTCTACCCCCCTTAGCTGCGGGAGACAAGCTTAAACAGAGAGATTGGGGATTAGGGTGACAGCCCCTGGTCTGAGCGTTGTCGTGACAATCTGTGCGACAACAGGCCTCATTCTAGTTACATGCCCGATGATGTGGTCCTCCAAAACAGGTACTTGAATCCTTCAAACAAGGTACCACAGTGGATTCCGATTTTCGAAGCAAAATGTTCTACCACAAACAAATGCACAGAAGAGTCAAATTCGGCTAGAATGAAGAGACTCAATCCTCCTAAATAAACCAGAGCTGCTTAAGTGAACTAGTGACTGTCCTGAACTCTTATGCCAGAGGTCTGAAGATGGGTAGAAGACTCAGGTCTAAGACCAAAGGTAATGAAGGACAAGGAATTGTGCTAGATTTAGCACCCTGCAATAAGACTGAACTTTCAAGTGACCAAAATAAATAAACAACCCTATTCCTCTGTTGATGCTTGCATTACAGCTCCACAGGGTTACCTGTAGGTCTCGATAGAGATCTCAGCTTTGAAAGATAGTTCTCCTTCTTAGAAAAAGGATTCTTGCCTTGGTATTATTATAGCTGAACACTTCAGACTTGCAGAGAGAGGAGAACGTGGAGATTTGTTTACAGATTTCCCTTAGTGATTGCCTTCTCTTCCTTGAGCTTGTCCTCACTTGAGCTCTGATACCATGTTAATTTTAGGCAACAATGGTATGTTCTATGCTTTAGAGCAATTTTACTTCAATTTCTTTATTAGCCCAGTATCAATATTCAGATTAGCAATCACATCATTATGATAGTAAAATGCAAATAGAACATAATCATAAATAGTAGAAGAGAAGCCAAGACAAGAGGACACAAGATGTGGCACTAGCCAGGGACAAACCCCAATGTGGGGAAACCCTTGATCAAATCTTCTTTTAGTCTTCAATAGTTCAGCAGAGAGAGATAGTACAATTTACAAATCTGATAATTTATAACAACAACAAAAGAACCCTAACCAGAAAAGTTGACGCTAGTCAACAGGGAAGATTTGACCCTCAGCAAATCGGTCAACTTAAGTCAACTTCGGCCTCCAAACAACAAGATGAATCAACCCTCAAAACAACCCAGTGAAAGTCTAGTCAAATAGCCCACTTGCGGTCAACCCTAGCTGCAGTCAACACTGGTCAAACTGTCCAGAACTTTGGTCTCCTGAAGTTTCACTCTCTTGAAATTTTGGACTTTTGAAATTTCGTTCTCCTGAAATTTCAGACATGTGGAGAGAGAGAGGCCCATAAATCCGTACCCAATCAATGAGGAGAGAGAGAGAGAGAAGTGTGAAGATGAGTGTGTCCAAATGAGGCTAAGTCACCTTCTATTTATATGCAACGTTGAGGATGAATAAACATGACTGTTGGGCTTCTGAGCCTACATAAGTTCACTGGCCGACCTTGAGAATTTGTCCATAATCAAAATAAATTCATAACTTTATTTGTACATGTTAGAATCAGATGATCTTTAGATCAATCCTATACTTCTCGGAGAGAGGAATCCAAGAAAAATATCAACTGTCATAAATAAGATAACCCATGTGGAGTTTGGCTGTAGTTGCCAATTTTAACAAAAAGCCAAGCCCTAGCTCCGAGATCAAACTTTGCCTTAGCATCCCCAAGGCTAGTACCTCATAGGATCAAATCAACACCTTCAAGTGAAAATTCTTTATTTGATCCTTTCCCCACCTTGTCTAAGATAAGAACAACATTGGTTGCTATACTCATTTCCCTTATCCTAGACCGGGTCCACTTGGTCCCGTGTGGTCCCATTCCTTTGAAAAGACAATTCTTCAAGAACCATCTGAGATACTAATTACAATAAGGATTTTAAGGATTGGGAAGTTCCTTCACAAGTCATATCCCATCAAGCCAACCCTTAAATCTTCCCTTCCTTTCCTTAGAAGACATTGCACTTTGCTTAGAAGGCAAGCAAGCCTTGTCTTTCTAACCCTTCCGGGAAAGGGATTGTTTGGGTCACTCCACATCATTCATTGAATTATCCTTCATCGGTGACTCCATAATATACTGGGTCTCCTCCCATCGATGAAATTCCATAAATAGAAGGTAGTCTTCTCTGAGGTGACAATGGGTTAAGCCTCCATTTGTTTCCCTTGGCCTAGCATTTGCCCTTTAGGGATCCCCATTAGGACCCCTGCTAGTTTGAGCAGTAACAGGTACCAAAGCTATTCGACCCTTTGGTCGCTCAACTACTGCATAACGCCAGTTTGATCCGACCTTTGGCCATCACTTATTCATCAAGTTCGTTGCCGTTGCAATTGAGGCTTCTAGCCACATAAAGTTGTTTGGAGGTTCTTCATTTTGCTGTTAGGCCTTTGGCCATTACAAGAGGAAAATAAATTACACATATATCTCGATATATTAAAAAAAAGTCAATAGAAATTTTCTATATAGAATTAATATAGAAAATAAAAGAAAAAAAACAAATAAAAACAAAAGTTAAAAAAATCAATAAAAAAGAACTATATATATAAAAGGAAAAAATAAAAATAAAATATTATTATATACAAAAATATTAAAAATAAATAATTATTAAAAAAACATTAAGAAACAAAATAAGGGGCTATATGTAGCCACAACCTGCTCAGCAATAACAACTGCAGCCCACTTAACGATAACAGTTGCATCCCACTGAGCGATAACAATTGCAAGTCAGCACCACTCAGCTACAGAAGCCGCTGTCGACGAGCAACCATAGTCACCTAACCGTTGTATAGTACTCCTCCATCCCCATCATCCATTTCATGTCGTTCGCAGTCGTCGACATCCAAACACTTTGTGACCCTCGTCACCCAAGCATTGTAGTAGCTGGACCACAACACTCCGCAGTCGTCGACACCAAGCACTACAACAACTTGACTGCACAACAAACCGTGTCTTAGCTGCTGCGAAGGCTCGATTCTCCTACGACTTTTGTACAACCACCGTCGCCATTCCAGTCCCAATCACCATGATCCACACTGTCGTTGATGGCCACAGCACTATACTCGCTGAATTTAAAAGAAAATTATTTTCCTACCAACTGTTATGAAAGGTGGTTGATCGATCGAAAGAACCATGACTTCGTGGAGTCGTGACTGTAAAGAGGCAACACACCAAATTAGGCTTAATTCAGATAAAGTCAAAGGGAATATTTGGGCTTAATTCTGATAAAGTCAAATAGAATATTTATTTTGTTAAGGAAAATAATTAAAGTTAATGAGAGTATTATAAATATAAAACCCTTAGATATATAAACAAATAAAAAAGAAGACGGGATATTATGGGAAGTTGTGACATTTATATAAGCATCCTTGGAAAATAAGTTAAATAAAGTAAAAAAATTCAAAGTATTAACAATGAAGATTTTATAATCTTCTAGAGAAGGGTATTTAATAAAAGTGGAAGCAGGAGGAATAAAAGAAAAAAAATATTTAATAAAATAAGACAATTCATAAAAAGTATTTACTAAGATAACAAAAGTTATTTAGAAAAATAATAAGGGGAATATATTATTATACTCCATATCCATCATATAGTGTAAAAAGGGTAATTAAACATTTTTATATAATCATATGAAAAGGGACCATATTACGTTTTGATAAAGTGGTCACTCACATGAAGAATATATAAGTTTCATAAACAAAGCATTATTTGACAAAATTATTGACATAGCAAAACATTTTCTAATCTTGAAATGATGAAAGATTCTCCCATAAGGGTCTTTGGACTTCCAATTGCAAATTTCAGATTATTTACATTAAAGGGGAGTATCTAAGTAAAAATGATTAATTTTATTATCAGCATGAGTGACAAAGAAAATTACATCAATGTTAATTTGGTAAATCAACTATCAATTCCAAAGCCAAATATTGGTGAAAGAGAAAATATTTTTGGCGAGAAAGAGTATGAAATTAATGATTTACAAGTGACAGTTGATCATTATGAATATATATTTCAATTCAGTGTCATATCTCTATATAACAAAGAGATGGACATAATTTTTGATCTAGCTTGGTTTAAAGAACTAGGTATGTTCATGTTAAACATAGAACAATTTTTTTTGATGTTTCCTTGTAAGAAAAAGGTGATCACATTCCAGGACATGACAAGGAAGTCAGAATCGATAATGCCTTCATCAGAAGACTTTAAGGATATTTCGAAACTGATGCTTCAAGAGAATCAAGAAATAATATCAAAGAAGCAAAAATAGCTTGAAGAAGTCAAATCCAATAAAAACAAAGAAAATTCTTGTTTGAAGGATCATAATCAGACACTACTTGCACAAATCAGAATGTGTAAAGCAATGAAGCACAAACTAAAGCAAGAAAATGAAAGTTCCAAGAAGAAACTCAACAAGAGTCTATCAGAGAAAGAAGAAGAAAATTTGCGCTTAAAAAACCTTAATAAAAAATTATTAGAACAAATCAGAGATTTAAAAAATGAGAAACTTGAGTGTCAAAATGAAGTTGAATCAGACGCTGAAGAACTTTCACGTTTAGAAATCATAACCAAAATTTGCTTACTCAGATTAAGAAACTTAAAGATGATAAGAAATCATTAAAGAACATATCACGAAAGAAGTATCGAAGTCTTCAAATGTAACAATTCAAGTTGAAGAAAAAGGAACGAATATCGATCGAGTGAAGGATGGAAAACTAGTTGAAGGAAAAACATACTCAAATGTTGCAGTTCAGACGATGAAAATACCAAGTGAAGAGTCTGTAACCAACTCAACAACATCATTATTTGAAGTAAATCAGGAAATTTCCACACGCATAATAATGGAAAATCAGATCACAAGGACTCCTTATTGACACCCAAATCACAAGAGCAGGCATCTCAATTAGTCCGCATATCTGTATCACTTAGAATAGAAACGCCAAATTTATTTTTTGAAGAATATTGATATTTGCACAATCTAGTCGTACGATAACAATTTATCCTAGCTATCAAATAATTGCAAAGTTCCACAAAAGATTGATTTAGGATGGTCAGATCCCTTTTCAGTTCGACATTTTGTTTATCACCCAGAGGATCTTATCATCTTGTATCAACGAAGATGACAAATCAAAGAATTCCGAAAGATGCAAATCGATTACAAGACAAAGAAATAGATGACATGCCTTGTCAACAATAAGCTTCGAGGACAAAGCTTTTTGAAGAGGAAAACAATGTTATGAATACAATTTATATAAAACTAATAAAAATATAAATGATAATAATAATAATCATAATAATGATTAGTATAGAAGAGTCATGTCTATACGGACGACCATTTATGAAGGGGCTCCAACCTAGGTATATAAGCGACCCTCATTTGTAACAATCTCATATCAATTCTCTTATACATTATTCAATATATACATTCTTATCCTCAATGGATGTTGTTATATTCCAACTATGTTGGATTACTTAACTAGCACATGAATTCTATTCATTACATTAGCTAATGGCATTTCATATCAGTTGGTATACTTTTATGTTAGTTAGTTGTACTTTTTTTGTTAGTTAATGGTAAAAGTGTATTTATCCCATATGCTATGAGCAAGAGCTAACATGGGAAATTAGCTATAATAGTACTCTTAGGAATTAGAGTAGGAATCTTTTTGGTAAAGTGTGCTATTTTAGGAGTTAAAAGTGTGGAAAAAGTCAGGAAAAAATCGGGATTAAATCCCCAAAGCGCGATTTTTTTGGCCGGCCTATTAAATCAGTCGATTTTTGCCAATTTTTTCCCTATTGAAAAAGTCGGGATTAAATCGGGACTTTTTCCAAAGATTGTGAATGAGATAGTTTCTTTAACGATTTTTTAATTTTTTTTTGAAAAAATCGGGATTTTATTGAAAAAGTCGGGATTTTATCGAATAAGTTTGGATTTTAAAAAAAATGAATATTTTTGTATTTTTTTAATTTTGTCGACTTTTAAAAAAAACTCTCGACTTTAACGACTTTTTCAACTTTTCGACCCTTTCCGATTTAATCCTTGACTTTGACTTTTTCCACATTGGTTAAAACAACTATTTTGGGCCAAGATCAACATCCATAATGTTTTGGACTTGTCCTAAGTTGGCATCCATACCTGTTTAAGAAGATCCAGTTTCCATGTGTTGAGGAGTTCAGGGTTTTTAGGCATTGTTGCTATCTGCCACTGTTGTGTTTTTTGTGATTTAAATCTGCATTGAAAATCTACTAGTGGAGACTTTTTAGGTATTGCCTTTCCTGTGGTGGTTGGATTTATTTTGATCATCGTTGTTAGTTTTCCTTCTTTATGCTTTTTTTTTGTAAATAAGATAAAATATATTACTTGGTAAACTGACAAATTACAAAATTTGGGTTGTGTGGGAGAGAGAACCCGACACAAGACCCAACCGAATTCCTTGTGATGGCCATAGAATTGTCTTTTTTATAGTACGACCATGACAAAAGAGGGTTCTAAGTACATAGGTGGAAACCGAGAGGTGCCCTCTTTACAACATTCTCAAAATTGAGAGTATAGAAGCCGAGAAAAGAGAAGAAAGCCTTATTGCCGCTGTTGTTTTCCTCCGCGACAGAAAGCCTTTCGCGGAGGAAGAAGAGCATAAACAAAGGAAGAAAAACAAGGAAGGAAGCCGACGACATCACTCCTGGTTGGTGGTGACCAGATCCTCATCCAGACGAATGGGAGTCTCCTGAGAGCTTCCCTCCTACTGTGCGGTGGTGATTTGTTGACTCGTGGAGGCCCCAACGTCCTCTTTCTTGATGCTAGGGGATCCTTCAACAGTCGAATGGACCTTCGTTGTCGACTTCTTCTTGATAACAATGTAATGCGGAGCGTCCTGAGTGATGAATCTGCAGTGGTGGATGGCTTCTACATACATCACGAACTTCTCAGTAAGCTGGTCAATCTTTGTTTCCAGAGCCTTGGTGCGCTCCTCTTGTTCCTGCATTGCTAGCCCCATGATGGTTTTCATTTGCCACCATGTTTCGATAGTACGCGCGTAGAGGTTTTCGCGCGCCCGGGTGAAAGCAGGGTCCAGAATCCAGGCAAAGTCGGCGTCGACCTCCTAAGTAGAGACCTCTCTATGGAGAACATTTGCTTGGGCTTCTAAATCTGAAATTCACTGCTGAGTTTTCGGATTAACCACCACTGCGTAGCACAGAGCTGCGCGCCTAGCAGATGTCTCTGCGCGAGTGGTAGGGGTCGGGCCCAGGGACTACCAGCGGGAGGTTGGGCGCACCTCCTTGACTTGAACCAGGGGTGGAGCAATTCTTCGGGGCCATGAGAGAAGCGGAAGGGCTGGAGAGCGAGGGGAACCAGAGAGCGAAGGACCAACGAAGAGGGATAATGGTAGAGAGAAGAATGAGGGGGAGAAGGGGGAGGGGTAAATTTATAGAAGCCGGGTGATGGAGGGAGGCCGGAATAAGGGAGAGGGGGCGGGAAGGGGAAGCATGCGAAGATCTGATGAAGGGCGATGGAGGAATGATAGAGCAGAGAGGATGTGACTGTGAGGCGGTGGTCACACAAGGGAGAGGGGAGGTGGCATCGCGGGCTCTAGAATTAGGTGAGCCAAGGATGAGTCTGTACTCGAGCGCCATCCACCTGTCCTTCCAACTGAGCAGAGAATCGACCTTGAAATGATGATTGGTACGTGAACAATTATTGTTCGGTAGAGTGGTTATCTTCGTCATTGATTGATGCGCAATGCTAACGAAGTTCACCTTCCTCCAATTCCTGCCATGCTTGGGACTTCAGGTGTAGGGTACCAGCCGTACCCTCATTCGCCAGTCTGTCCGCGAGTTTATTTCCCTTCCTTTTGATTGCTTGAAAGTGGAGGCCTGCCATGCTGTCAATTCCCTGCTTAATCCATTGTATTATTTTGTTTAGGTGCTAGTTTTCCGAGATTTTGTCCACCTCGATGCCCTACTGAAGTCTTTTGTCGATTTGGGTGGTCAGCGTGGAATCTCCTTCCACTATCAAAGAACTGAGCTTTAGGTTGTGCGCTGTGGTGATTCCATTTTCCATGGCATGAAGTTTTGCGACATTTTTTGTGGCTGAACCTATATTGCCCTCATATATCCAGATTATCTCTCCCTTAGAGTTTTTGAAGATAACTCCAAAATCGGATGGGCCCAGATTCCCTTTAGCTGCGCTGTCATAGTTGAGCTTGAAGGTCCCCTTCTTTGGCAGCCGTCGGGTTTTTTATTTTATTTTCGAGCCTGGGGAGGGTGGTGACATCGCGGACCTGGATTTGAAGGAGATCTAGCATTGAGAGAATTCTCACTTGAAGAAGGTGGGAGGGACTTTGACAGTCTAAGCAGGTAGAGAGGTCACTGTTTCCCAGAGCACGCTTTTGATCTTCGAGATAATGATTTCCTTCTGGGTGGAGATGCCACGAAAGATTCTTGCGTTGGGCTCCTTCCACAAAGCCCAGTAGATTAGACCAAGAATTAAATTCCATGCGCGGTTAACCAAAGGATGTGGGGAGAAGACAGTTCTCCAGTTCGCGATGGTACTTTGAATAGAAGAGGGGTCCCGATCAGAGCTGTTAAATACCAAAGAAATCCAATTCCATAAATTGGACATGAAAGGGCAGACATTTAATAGATGATTGGGGGTTTCTTCTTCTTGCTAGCAGAGGGGGCATCTCGAAGGGCCAATAAAGCCTTTTCTTCTTAGATTGTCCCACGTTAAAACTTTTTTATGCATGACTAACCATAGAAAGATAGAAATTTTCGGCCAGTGCTTCCTGTCCCAGATTGCGTTCCACTTCAGTTCTGGTTGAAGTTGATCGTGCTTGGCTATGTATCTGTAGGCTTCTCTTAATATGAAGTGTCCAACTGAGTTTTTCCCCCATTTGAGTTTGTCCTCAACAAAGTCAAGGAGGATTTGTCTTTTTTGTAATTCTGAAGAGAGGTCTGACCAGGCTTGGCGGTTCATATGGGGAATCCATTTCGCTTGTTTCATCCAAATTCTCTATCTGTCATTTTCTTCAATTTTTCCCAGTACTAGCTGACTTTGATCTTCCCTTTGTTTTGCATTTCAGCCTTTATTTGGTGATAATGATTTTGATCAAGTTCCGGCCTTTCTTGCTAGGCATCCTCCCAGAAAAGAGCCTTGTTCTCATTGCCTATTTCCCAGAAACTATGTTTTTGAATGATGTCCCTATTCTCCCATGCTTGATTCCAGATGACTGAACCTTTGATATTTCCATTGAGCCTGATGATTTGCTCTTGCGTTAGGGAGGGGGTGTACTTTGCTTTCGATAGGATTCCCCAAGGGGATTTGGGGTTTGCAATCCATCTCCATAGGTTTTTGGCTCCTAGGGCCTTTCCTAGGAGGTCTATGTCTCTAAGACTGAGGCCACCATCATTTTTGGGCTTGCAGATTTTTTCCCATGCTACCAGAGCCCATTTCTGTTTGACCTCTGCACCCAATTTTCCTTCTTTATGTTATTGTTGCCGTTAAGAACTATTTGTGCTCTGTTTCGTCAAAATAAAAAAAGGAAAGAAGAAAATCCAACATTTTCTTGTTTGTAGCTTGTTACCCATCCATATACATGGGCAACCCTAAGAGAATTTTTTTCTCCTAGGGTGCAAATTTCTAGCCAATAGTCTCAACGATCCTCATACAACAACCCCAGATGGCACTCACCCACTCAATGGTTAGCTCATCCACTTGATCAACATGCTCACCCGATGAAGGTAGGTCAATGATTGTGAGGTACATTAGCTATTGTTGCATATGAAGTTCTTACATTTAATGTTTAAGACATTTAAGTAAGGATAGTAGATTGAAATTTGAGAATGGAACACGATGCTTGGAAGTTATACTTGTTGCCTCATTTTACCTTGGTGATCATCTCTTCTTTCTAGTAAAGTGCAAATGCCTTGGGGTTTTTCTTTCATTGACTAGGAGGGGCACAAATAGAAGACGTTAATAGAGATAACATGTCAACATCCCCTCATACTTTACACTTGTCATCTATCCCTTACTTAGTTGTCCTTTCTTTTGTTTGGTTGTTGTTAGTCGTTCGTACTAGTTCCTTGTTTGCCTCATCCTATGAGAAGAGGGGCTTGGAATTTTTCCCATGATGCAGTTACAAAAAGAAACAAATAAGAGTATGAGCCAATTGTTAAAATGCAAAAAAGTGGCAAGGGATGAATATAATTCAAAAGCCAAGAATAACTTGAGCTCTACCTCCTCATATGAATTCATCACCCTACTTCCATGCATATCACACCTATCAAAGTAAAAGGGATTTGATAAAACATCCCAACCCCTATGAGCAATGAATTACACATCTTAAAAGGGGTTTTTGAATGAAATCAATGAAAGCTTGTCAAGCAAGCTAATCAATGCGAAGAAAAAGAGTAAAAGGTGGAAAAATTAGTGCCGAGGAATGGATAACTCATGTAATGCAAGGCTTCCTCCACAAAAGCGCTAATGGATGATGGTCTTGCATAATCCATGTATAATACTATGACACCTCTTATTAAGTACACCTTAGACCATCTAACTTATCATTTACACCTATTGATTGAAGGGTCGGCCTAGGAATTGTTCCTCCTTATAGGCTTGGGCATGTGATCGGGGGCATTTATGATCTTCCCTTACCAAAATCTGGCAACTTGTGTAATGTCATGAGCTAGTGTGAAGTTTGGTGATGGTACTTTGTGTGATATACTTACATGGCTTTAACATTGAATATGGTCCACCTTTTATGCTTCAATGAATTTTGTGTCCATGTTAGTTGAGCTTTACTTAATTCCTTGGGATTTCACTTGATGATGATTAAGACATATCCGTGGTCATTTGGAGGATGTTGATGATGCTTCACTCATACCTCTTAGATGTTGATCGCAGACCCTTTGGATGGCCATGTTGTAGCCCTATTGATTGACATTGAGCTTAATGATGACTTAGCACGCACCCTGAGACACTCACCCACCTCTAGAACCTTGGATAGTACCCATTTGGGATAGGATGTTGCTCATTGATGATGACATGGCACCCAATTGCATGATGTGGGCTTGAGGAGGATGATGTTGTGCTTGAGGGAGCACTTTTGGATGATGAGACATGACTTTTGACAAGACATGCCCATTGGACAACCTATTGCACCTTATGATGGAGAGACATGTCTTTTGAGGATGATGTCACTCTTTAGAGGCCTCTACACTCACATGTATGGCCTAATTGAGGGAATTTTCATGTATTGTCATTATATGAGGCTATATTGGGGGTTGGCTTGATGACCTATTCTCCTTGTATCATGGATTTATCATTTTTAGGGGATTTTAGCCAAATTAGTTCTAAAGGGCTTGGTTAGCCTTATATAAGTGGGGGAGTGCTTAGCTCATAGAATTATTGCACACTTGTGTTGAATTGTATAGCTTGAGAGGTACTCCAGAAGCCTAGATCTGGGGTTTGTGAGCAAAGAACCCAAGTGAAGGGGTATTAGACCCATATGGGGTTTAAAATTCTAAAAAGAAAATTAAAAGAGAAAAATTAAATCCCAAGTCTAAGTGGATAAAGCTCCTAAATTATAGAGTGTTCCTAAGAGGCTTAGGAGAAGCTATTTAAGAGAGGCCTTAGGACAAGGCTAGACATCAAGTGAGAGGGAGCTTGCTTGATCAAAGAGGAGGTTAAAGATGTAGTCCTAGAATGCCCAAGTTTGAGGGCCGAGAGGGCTACAAGACAGGCCGTGAGCTGATCCAAGGCAAGTGAGGGAGATCCATGAAGGCACAACAAAAGACGAGGGTTTTGTTAGCACTTAAGGAGGTTTCTTTTAGTCTTGAAGCATCTGAGTTAATTTTAGAAGTCTTACTGAACTATGAGGAGGACTATAGGCTTAGTTTAGGGCAGAAAAGGTCACTGAGAGGCTTGATTACCGTGCTAAGAAGGGGCCACAGATTGGTGTGTCTTGCCACTAGAAAGAGGAAGGGTTGCAAAGCCTAATTCACTGTCCAGATTGCAAGAAGAGGGCTACAAGCCATAATGAACATGATAGGAGGTCTAAAGGGCCTAGATGATTGCGACTAGGAGGACTGAGCACCCTCAAAACCTTAGCGCAACAAATGAGTGGCCTATGTTGACGTGGAACAACCCTAAAAGAATGAGGTCGTGTGATAGTCCAAGATGACTAGTGTCTTGGGCAAATATGCCGAATAGCTAGGACTGTGTGGAGTTTCTTGGAAAGGGCTAGAGTTAAGGAGAAATATCTCTGAGTTGAGATCTGTTCCGAGGTTTTTAGGACAGAGATTTAATAAGCCCTATATGAGGGCAAATTCAAGAGTGTTGAAGGAGTTGTTCAAGGTATGAACAACATAAGTTGTATACCCTAGATTAGGGTTACTCTAGTGATGTCGTAGCCAAAATATCCCTATCAGTAGTCCAAGTTGTGAAGCCTTGGTTCAGATCTGGAAGGTGTTATCACTCCAAAATTTCTTCGAAGTTGTCAGAAAAAGAAATAATAGAGGTAACCACATACCACTTTTGGAGATCAGGACCTAGCCTTCCTGATGCTCAGAGAGGGCTCTCTCTTTATAATTTAACTTTGTTTTAGTTAAGATGGTTTTAGGCTAATTATTGTTTGTTTTGGTTTGAATTTGGGTGGTGGGTCACTTTACTTAGATGAACAGAGGTTTGCTTTTACCACTGGACTATGTGGTTGAATGTCAAACAAACAAGACTGGATTCAGTTCTAAAAACAGTGTCTACAGGGCAAGATAGATGAGTTACTGCAAATCTCAAAGGCTAAATGGTGAAATGGTTTCAAATCGGATCCAGGGAGCAATTAAGGGTTCCCTAGGCCGGACTCTGGAAGGAATGAAAGAAGTCAACCAGGATGGGAGAGCAATTAAGGGTTCTCAAATCCAGGTATTAGAGGAAAACATGTAAATGACTAACTGTGAAAAACAGAGTGTACTTAAACAAATTCTGAGTGATATCTCCAGTTAATTCATTCAAATTTAGAACACATTTAAGATTATGAAACACATAAGAAGGTAACAAAATCAAACAAAGAAGATACTTCACTGCAAATGGCTCATCTCATGAATCCTGTAGCGAAATGCTTTTATTACTTGCTCCAGTCTGTTGACTTGAAAATGGTACAATCACCCTTAGGTTTAAGATCAAAATAACTCTATAAATGTAAAATAATCCACCCAAAATACTTCAAATGAAGAAGTATTTATACCAATTAAACTGAAATATCTTGAAAAAATATCAAGATTGGTTTTACAAATATCTCAAACTGTTTTATATTAATAGAACTTAAATAAAGGACACTCAAAACTAATGAATCTATTTGGCACTATATTTATGGATTGATGGTGACAAAGAAGAGAAATTCGAATTTGATAACAACTCTTAATTGATGATGAGGCTTCCAAGTCACTAACTACCTCCTTCCTTTGTGCATTTTGCCCCAAAAATTCTGCAAAATTAGGGTCCAATGATACCTTTGTATATCTCAATCCGAGATAGATATGTAAAAAGTGAAAGAGGTTATTGTAGATAAGTATGTTATTGAGATAAACCTCTTTCAGTTTCCCAAAATTCAGCTCCAGTTGTTCACAATATTCTCTGCAAAAAGATGTCAAAAACAAGACTTTGCACAGTCCGAAAAATAGGCTGTGAAGATATGCATTTATCTCCCTTTTTGTAATACCTGTGTAAAAAGTGAGATAGGTTTTTGTAGATTGGCCTTTTAGGAACACAAACCTCCTCTAGTTTCTCAAAATGCATCTTGGATTGGCCACAATAGTTTCTGCAAAATTATGACTTAAACAGGAAATTTATGGAAAATGTACCATTCCTGCTCTGATTTCATCTTTTAACCTTAATTTTCTTTTAATTGTTTTTACCTTTACTTTGGATAAACTTCATTGTTGCTGGTGAAAGTGTCTTCATCTCTATTTAACCCTTACTGCCTCCATGTTTACTTTTACTGTTTACCTTGATTGCTCTGTTTTTCATCTATCTTCACTTTGACATGAAGTTATTTTATCTGTATGCTTTGTAACTGTCTTCCATGCTGTTTGTCTTCCTGCTCGTTGCTTTTATTCTCTTTGATTTTTTCAATCTGATACACTTTTACTGATACTCTTTCATCTGGCTGATTTATCTTTTTCCTTTTACTGTGCTTTTTTGACTTTCACTGTAACCTTTTGACTTTTACTGTACATTTTCAAATGAGAGGGCCGTTCTGGTTTTTTCTCAAAATACCTGGAAATTGGTGAATTGGCTTGCAAATTGGTTTGAATGGTGATTGTAGAGGGTACAATGGCTGCAGACGTGAACTGGATGCTCAAATTGGGTGTTCGGAGCTTCTTTGGGTCGTAGACGACAATGAATTTTGGTCGCAGAGGCTCAGGGTGTCGCAAACGTATTGCTGAGGTTTTATAGAAAAATGAGCGAAAAAGGATGAAATGGGGCTTCTCAGCCTTTTAAAGGGCAATGATTATATTTTGGCGGGGAAAGTATTTTATGAATAGTGGACGGTTTTCGCATTGGGCGGGGAGGCGGTTTTGGAGGCCATCGCACCGCTTTTGGCAGGCGGGCGGTATTTCCCCGAGGGAACACGATCTATGCCGGAGGCTGACACGTAGCAAAATCGGGCCCGAGCAAAACCGCGAATCTCGCGTGCTCTCGGGCTGATAAAGGTCGGAGAGGGAGTGAGCGTGATATGGATGCGCATCGTCAGATCTGGGGGTGAGAGATCTAATGGCTGTCGCGCGGTGAAGCTGCACAGAGAGAAATCAGGGTGAAAATTGCGGGGTTTTTTTCAACGGCAACAAGGGTTGGTGGGTTAATAGGTTTATGTTGGGGAAATATAAACCGGGGAGTTAATTTAAACAATGCGAGGGATGAAACTATAGTTTATAATTAAATTGGGGTTTGGATATTATATATGAAGGAGTTATTTAATACGAGAAAAAGGTATATCAGGGAGCTAATACATTAGGTTAGTACGTTAATATGAAATGAATGCGCAGAATGTAAAATATGATGTTTGGCTTGAATTTCTTCACTGAGGTGGCCCAATATCAACATTTAACACTTATACTTGGGATAAAAGCATTTTTTGTGTTTTTTTGAGTATTTTGAATGATAGGGGAATTAGTTAAGGGGGTTTTACCTTTCCTAGGTAAAATGTGTTTTAAACTTAGGAAAATGGGATTTTGTAGGGTAAAATGAGTGGTGTAAAGGGAAAAGGGTGTTTTCATGAATGAGAAGGGTTTCAATAAGGTGGAATTCAATACTTGATGTCCATGAGTGATTAAGCCGAGGGTCCGGTTCCACCAAAAGTCAGAGAAATGCTCTGAGCCTTTATGACAAAAGGATTTAGTACTGGAGCACATTGTGGGGAGGGAAATTAGTAATATGCCAAATGATGTTTATCCATGATTGTAAAAATCGCTTGTACCTACCCATCTGCTATTTTAACATTTTATTCCTTATTTACATGGGTGCATTTGAGCTTGCAAACCCTTATTCATTTTTCTTTGAAACACATGAAACTAACTAATTCAAATCTTATTTCATCCAAGAGCTCAGGTTAAACTGTTGAGCTCCCTATCATTCTCTATTTTAACTATTGGTCTGCCAAGATTAAATTGTTTGGCTAGATCTTTATTCTCTATCTATCAACATTAAATTTAAAGCATGAAAAGTCAAGATTAAGCTGTTTGACTTATCATGGATTATGGTATTTTAAACAAGCTACACATAATCATTATTTGCAGAAAAAGTAAAATAGTATTGGCATTTGAATTTGCACACTTCATGATCTATTTTTAAGTCTTTTTGTGGGGTTCATATTTTTCACTTTTTTGATCTTTGTTTCTTTTTGTCTTTTGATTGTTCTTTTAGGACATACCCTCTTTACATTTTTTAATTTGGGAATACATTTGCAAAAAGCAAATGTATGTACAATATTACAATACTGACCATAGTCAATTCAAAATTATGAATCTTATTATTATAGGACCCTAACAGAAGGTAGGGCCGTGACCCTAAAGGAGAATCAAGTTTTGCTGATGTATCCCTAAGATCAGGGCAACTGGTGCATACACAAGTCTTGTGTATGAGCAAATCCTTTGTAAGGTTGAAATATCTTTATGTGTGAACTAAAGCAGAGGAGAATGACAAGGGAAAAGGGTTGTTGGATCAAGTGGAAAGAAGGGTTTATAGAAGTCCGTTCATAGCAGATGGACAATGGTATTTAGAAGCCTTAGTTCTCTGGTTTAGTGTGAACAAATCGGAGATAAGAGGGTTAGATGCAGAGATCCAAAGGGATTGTTGGTAAGTATATGGAGCGACAATATAGGGGAGCCAAGAATAGTGATGAGGAGACAACCTATTCACTGTTAGAAGGCAGATCTACAAGCCCTATGAGAGGGCAATTTTCGTGGCCCAAGATTAGTCAAGTAGTTTATTGAAGATGGGCAAATTTGAAGCATAAGAAGCAGTGCAGATGTATGACAACTTAACTACAGGATGGAGGACTGTTAGATGGTTGACCATTGTGCCCTAAGTGGAGACTTGAGAAGGACCTCAAGCATGTTAGTAATGGTTGAGAAGTTGAGTTCATGGACTGCAGCCAAGAGAGCCAGATTGACAACCTTACGTTGATTATTGGAGAAGGACTTTTGACAGTCATAGTAGGTAGCCTCCATGCCCTAAGTTTGCCTTCATTGAAGCAACATAGGAAGGCAATAGTGGAAAGAAGTCCCAAAGGGTTTTGTACTTGAAGGACGAAGGAGCGATAGGTGGGTAGCTTAGGAGTTGTTCACAAACTAAGTTGTGAACAACTTATAGAAGTTCCTATGAGTTGACTCATTGATGGACTAATGATCAGCTAGAGGGCAGATAGTCAGTGAGCTGTGTTCAGTGGACAAAAGGAGCTTTCATAACTGATAGAGGCAGATTTGGATGCCACGGATTAGGAGTAGATAGACCAGCAGATGTGTTTAGGACACATGGACAGAAAAGGTTGTGTGTGGCCACCAACAACAAGTAGGTTAAGCGTTTTTTTCTTCAGGGTAGATTGGCAATCAAAGTGATTGACTCCAAGCCCTAGTTTGTATTCTTGTATCAATGATTGTATGAGGGCCCTGATCCTTGGTGCGGGAGCCCTCGATTGTTGTATTATAGTTGTTAATATAACAAAGATGGGTTTGAAAAGTAAAAATTGTCATGTGCGCAAGATGATTCAGTGATGTGCGTTGTTCCACTATGAAAATTAGTGATGTTGTGGCATTTGAGTTGGTTGTGTCAGAGATTCTAAGACCCAAACCTAGATGCTCATATGTAGTGGTCAATTCAACAACTCAGATATCACACATCTCTTGGATATTAGTCATTTCTCTCTTATGTGCTATGGAGCACTAGTTGAGTGATTTTCTCATGGGAGGTTTTTGGTAGATGGTTCTCTTTTCATGGATGATTATTTGTGAACTTTGAAGATATGTGCTATGCTATGTAAGTTATCTTCTGCCAATCTTGTTTCTTGTTGATGGATTAGGTTTCTTAAATATTCACCAAGGTTTTGTTGATGTTTTTGTCGCTAAATGCTTCTCAAACAAGGTTGTTCATCAAGTTCTCTTGAGGAGACCTAGGTTTAGCTCCCTCACTTTATTTGTTGAAGAAGATGCTAGCATTAGAGAATTAAGGCACACTAGTTTGTCTCTCTTGATTCCTTTGAATCCACATCCATCTATTTCTTGCAAGCTTATTACCCCTAGACTCCATTTAGCCCTATATTTAGGAAGGGACTAATCCTAATACTTGTGTCAATCAATAATTTCTCTAGAAAATTCATTTTTATTTTTGTTTTAGGGCAAATTAAGGTTTATTCACAGCAAAATCACTTATTTCGAGATCTATAGACTTGGGTGTTAGTGTCCTAGGGTTAGGAATTGTTTGGAATACATTGCATAAGTGACAGTGATATTTTACGTGCATTTTCCTGCCATTTATTAGGGTTGACGTCTAGGGTTTAAGTGCTGTTATATGTATTAACCGTAGAAAATTGTTGTAATTTATTCTCTTATTTGTTCATAATTTTAGCTCTCATTTTGCTCTTTATTACCATAGATTTCGGGGTTAAATTTGTTGATGTTATAAACTGTGGTATCGTTGAAATTACTTATTTTTCAAGCTATTTTATGATCACTAAGTGTAATTTCTTGATTGTGTGTGTTTGGGAACTTATCTAGAGCCTCTATTGGCTGACCTAACCCTCTAGATTGAGTCACAAGAACCTTTGAACTCATATTTGGGATTTTGCTTTCCAATCCACCTTAAACCCTAATTTCTTATTCTTACATTTGGTGGAAAATCATTGTAGAACCCATAGTGGGTACTTAGCTTAAGATAATTGGATTATTTGATCCACAAGATCTACTAGGGAAGCCTTCCTTGTGTTGGATATCCATCCTTCACTAGAATGAGGGGAGTAGTTAGTAAGGTGGCAATGTTGACACTCCCATTGTTGCACTTGATCTAGGTTACCTAGTGATGCTTTGAACTAGGGTACCAGATTTTGCTCTAACACAACTTCACATCATTGACATGTCCAAAGAACTTCCAAATTCTTTATACATGTAAAAACATTCTTGTATTGATTTTTTCCATTCTAGAAGTTTGAGGGATAAGACATAAAATTTAACACTATACATTCTTGACATTGCTGCCCACATGACCATTATTCCTAATACATTATTTGCTAAAGTTTGTGGTGGAAAAGTTGAATACTTCACATGAAGGTTTGACTCTATGACTTGTGAATAGGTACATTTTGCCAAGCCATATTTTATGTTGTCTCAATGACTAAAGTTGGTTACCTTATGCTTAAAAAACAAAATATCCATGTCCTTTATATATTCTTATGCAAAAGTTTGCAGATGCTTCTTGCTTGTTCTAGCTTAATACTCATATTTGTTTTGGGTTTTGACAATAATGAGAAAGTTTGAGGCTATGCTATTGTGTGGTCATTAAAGCTAAATTGCCCTTATTCTAGCATATCTAGAGAAGAATTGGGGAGCTATAATCAGTGCTACAAACATCCCAACTTCTTGGCCTAGATGATGTTCGCTGATTTTTATTGATGTTTTGGTGGTATCTTAATTTTGTGATCCGAATTGGATCCATGAAAATTATCAAAGTTCTATGACTGTATCAAATCATGACAGACTTTAAAAACTTGTGAACAATGAGCTATCAGGAAGACCTCTGGACAGTGGCAGTTTGTAGCCAGCAAGGAACGACAAGGACCTCGGTCAAAGCGTGCTGACCGAGGCCCATGGAGATCGCACAGGACACAAACTAGCAGTTAGGAAGTCCAGATCAGAAAACGGAGGCCATTTCGCTGGGCAAAACCCCTCGAGAAGGAATAGCCCCCAGCGCTCGGTCACAAGGGAAGTCGAAAACCGTGGGAAAAGCGCTGAAATGACAGGCGGGTTCTGCGCTCCAATATCAGCGGAATATTGGAGACGTTTTGGGCGGTAAGCGGAATTGTCAGGAGACCCAACGATGCCATATAGCGAACGACGCGTGTTCGGCGGATGAGAGAGAAAACCGCCTCTCATCGCCATAAGAGCGAACACCGTAGGATCTGGGGGCTCAAGATCTAACGGCGGAGATTGCACCTGATGAATGACCGGATCTGGAGAGAGAATTAAGCTGCGGCATATAAAAGTTTGAAGTCCGATTTGACCGCTGAGCTGGGGGATGAATCATTACATAGAGTAACTGAAATACCGAATTGTTTGAGGAAGAGCTGGCGTAGTTCGTGAGAGGACAAGTGGCCACTTTCCTGTGAGACGTTACATAGTGGCGAAGACGCAGAGGCAGGGAATTCCAAGCGAACAGCAGCAGGCGATCCGAAGAGGCGGAAGAGGAAGCGAACAGTCAAAGGGATGAATTGGCCTTAAGCCATGAACAGACAGAGAACGAAACAGAGAAGAGGACAATGAGAAAGGAAAAAGAAGACAGAAGAGACAAAAGCAGAGAACAAAGAGCTGAGCTGACCTGCAGAGTTAAGGCATCATCGAGCAGACAGAAGGCTTGAGAGGTTCAAGCGATCCCTGTAAGGATATCTGTCGGGAACTGAGCACCAAATTGGACTCATCCCATCAAGACTAGTTGAGGTCAAGACTTGGTAAGGGGGAGTCTGTGCACTCTAGTGGCTTGGGGAATCCAAGAACCACCCTACTAAGCATCATCTGTTTCAGGAGACTCAAATTGAGCTCCTCCTTGTAAAAACTCTGTTTATAGACACAATAAAAGAAGGCCACCACTGAACGCTGGACCAGAGACGTAGCCCAGGAGGATTGGGTGAACTCCTTATTAATTTGTTGTGTTCTTGTATTTGCTTATTGTGTTTCTCTTACTATTTTCCAGTGTCTGTGTATTTTGCAATCTTATCGATCCGTTGCCTAAGATAACATAGACACACACCAGTACATGAGTCTGTAATACCTACCTTCATTAATTAATTAACTGAGATCACTCACAAGTGATTTTTGGATCATTTTGCCTATGTTTGCCGATTTTATCCTGATGCTGATGTTTGCAACATTGGTAATAATTGCTATTTATAGGATTTATTCGTCATTTTTATGTCTTATTCGCTATTTTTATGCTTGGGTCAATTGTCATAGGTCAAGCCTCCATTGTAGGCTTTAGGATTGTTTATTTGGGTCAAAGTCATTTTGTTGATTGGTCAAAGACTCCTCCATCAAGTCTCCTTACTGTCGGCTTCAAATAGATCATCATCAAGTCGGCTACATTTAACTGAACTCAAGTCGACCTCAACATATATGGAGACACAACCCTTCAACGAAGTCATGTCGACCTATTACACATGGAGACAATTATATATGAGTATAAGCCCTTTGCATTACACTACCACAAAAGTTTGGATTAATTACAGAGGTAATTTCGGGTAACCACAGAGACAAGATTCAATGATATTCTTGGCATACCATTCTGAGATAGAATGTAGATTACAGTGGAGAATAAATTTCGGTGATATGTCACAGTGACTTGGTGCTATTTCAATCTCATAGTTTTGGTGCCATTTCAGTTCGGTGCTATTACAATGACCTCAGTTCGGAGCTATTACAATGACTTTAGTTCAGTGATATCACAGTAACCTCAGTTCAGAGCTATTACAGTGACTTCAGTTTGGTGGTATCATAGTGACCTCAGTGCTGTGCTCTTACAATGATAAGGTCTCAGTACCATTACAGTGATAAGATCTCGGTGTTATTACAATGATGATGTCTCGATGCAAACATAATGACAAGAATTTGGTGCTAACACAATGACATGGATCTTGGTATGCAAACACAGTGAAAGGAATAACAAACAAGGATGACTTGATGGAGATAGTCGTCTCATGTTGAATCTACTGAAGGAAGAATTTTGACTGGGTTTTCCCCTAGAGTGGGGTTTTGCCTTGGCAGTGTGCCTACATCTTGTGTTCTCTTCTATTTGTTGCTTGGCATTAGTCTCGATGATAAGAAAAGATAATTCAAAAGAACAAATAATAATAATGAAAAACATCACAAGATAATGTCATAATAAGAGAAATCGTTTAATTGCCACACTTCTGATTTCTGAACATGTTATCAGAGCTATGGTCATGGTCAAAGGCAGTTTGCATTTGTCTTGAAGAACATGTGAGTTAGATCAAAGCTTAAGAAGGATATCTCTGAACTAAAATCAAAGAGAGCAAGGTTTGGTAAAAATCACAGTCAAGAAGAGAGAATTTCATAGATGAACTTGTGTAATCTTAGAAGCAACTGTAGTGTGAAGTTCAGAGTATATCTCAGTAGACATGACAGTGAAGAAATTCGGATAGTAAGGTAATTCAGATCATCTTCAGAGATGAGGTAAAGTCACAATCACAGTCATGACTTCGCTATAGATTTCAGAAGAAGGATTCAGGGTCAGTGAATTGTTTATAGTTGAAGCACTAAGTGCTGAAGCAATGATAAGGTCAAAGCAGTAAAGAAGTACATTCAACTCATTGAAGAAAGGGAACTCGGTACAACTACTTGTGGAGACTTACAAACGATCTGAGGTATCTATGATTGCAAGGACTAAGAACTGAAGAAGAAAATACAAATCTTGTACGAGCTCAAGTACAAGGTACCAACTCAAGGAAATCAAGTAAGTATTGTCACGTAATAAAATGCACTTGCAACAAGTCTAATGAAATCAAAGGTGTGTAAACTCAAGGTACGTATGTTCATAAATTTTCAAAGTATCTAATCTTAAATGGTTCATATGATCCTTGTTTATAGCTAGACTAGGATAAAGATAGTACTCCCTAGATATCATACAAAAAACCTCATATTAGAACCTTAATACTTGTTTTCTAGAGTTTACAAGTAATCTAGGATGTCAAGTAAAAAGTCCTACTGTTGATTGAAAGAATGAACAACTTGATCTCTGATATCATAGGATTCCATCCTCCATGATTATGTAGAAGATCTAACTTGAGAAATTAAATCATGTTCTTGGTATCACATGTTGTGCTTGTAAGTATGTACTACAGGTATAAAAGATGATGGCTTAATACAAAGAGAACACTTCAAGGAATCCTTACAAGGTTTGCCAAGGAACATCTCTAGGTATGTCTTAGACTATACGCCTTACAAGATTCTCTGAAAACTATGATCATCTTATTTTTGAAGTTTGCATTAGATTACTAACATCGCTGTCTCGCTGTGTTGAATCATAAAGATTCTTGTTTAGGGTGATTCATCACTTGATAAATCTACCCTCTTTACATCCTTGATTGTTCTTATAGAACCCTAGACAGGTTTTCTGGAAAACCCTAACTTAAGGGTATACTAATGTTAATATGTGAAACCCTAGCTTGCTTTAGGGTTATTGGGAAATGCTATTTGAAGTTTTTAATGATAATGTTATGTTTGGGGTTTTCGATATGATCATGAAAACCTTAACTTGTTAGGGTTGAATGATGCTGTCTAAGATTCCAATCCTTTGATGCTAAGTTGCACGAAACACCAAAACGTTTTGGAGTTTCCGAAACGGGTACGTTTAGAAATGCCACCTCCCAAAAATGGAAACGTCAGCTGAAACGTCATATATGTATATATATTATATATAATAAAAAAAAATTATAAATAAGTGAATAACGCATTATCGTGCAAGTAAAAGGGGAATAAGACCCATAGATGACAATTTAGAAGGAAAACCAAGTCTATATTAACTCTCATAGATGATTACATGATGGCCGAGTTTCAGTCGAGTTTCGACTGAGTTTCGGATACGGGTACGGCCCGAAACACTGAGTTCCTAGAAGTTTCATGCAACATAGCTTTGATGTTTTGGTATAGTAGGGTTTGTTTTGCTATGTTATGAAACCCTAGATCTTTAGGGTTTGGTTGAGTCTATAAGCAAAACCCTTGTTATGTAAGGTCCTAGGAATGAAACCCTAGGTATGTGTCCATTGGTTGAATCCCTAGCCTGGTCTAGGTCGGTATAAGCATAATGTCTTAATGTTGTCTGACATATGATATGCTTATGCATGATAATGGATTCCTAGATATGTGTATTGACCTAATTTTTGATGGTCATAAGTCTTAGGGTTTAATCCAGTGTTCCACGGGGACGTGTCCCCCAGGGTCGCATGCACGCACCCCTCGCACCCGGGACGGGGAGTCTCTTGGGGGTGCGTTTCCCCACGCACCCGGGATGGGGAGTCTCTTGGGGTTGCGTTTCCCCATGCGCCCTTTTTTGGGAGTCTTGGGGAGACACAAGGGGGTGCGTTTCCCCAGTGTGGGAGTCTAGACTCCCCAAAAAGGGTGCGTTTGGGCGTCCCGCTTCAGTGTGGGAGTCTAGACTCCCCAAAAAGGGTGCGTCTGGGCGTCCCCCTTCAAAAAGGGTGCTTCTGGGTGCCCCCCTTTACATTTGTCTAATAAGACCCAAATTAAAAGTTAAAAAATCAAAACAATTAAAAAAATTTAAAATTAAAACTAAATAGCAAAAAAATATTAAATAACTAAAAGTCTAAAACCTAGGTTCAAATTTTGAGCTATATAAATTTAGTGTTCAAGCTTTGAAAATATACTAGTATGTTTTGCTTTCAATTTAGATGCTAGAATGATGAATGATGAATTTAATTTTTAAATCAATTTAGATTGTAGAATGATGAATGATATGGATCAATGTATTTGAATATTTAATTAGTGATTTTTATTTATTTTTATCGATTCTCATGGTATGTATGAATAATTCAATAATGAGACTTGAGTATGTCATATGAATGATGTATGTATCAAAATGAATGATGAGGATGGATCAATGATTCAATTATCTATTTATTATTTTTATGCTTTCGTTATTGAACAGTGAATAATGAATATGAACTTGAATTATATATATATTAAATTATATACCTCGACGTCTCCCCTCACCCCCAAAATTTCCCTTAAATTTGAGGGTACTCCCACACGCCCCCCCTGTGCGTCTCCCCGCACCAGAGTCTTGGTGGAACATTGGGTTAATCTAAGCCCTTGTCTAAGTTTGATATTCTAGGATGATGCTGTTTGGGAAATCTAGGGTTTTGCAGCTAAACCCTAGTAGTAGTTAAATTCTCTAGTATGTGTGATATGACAATCTGAAATCTATGAATCTATATAGTGATTGTTGAGATTGTGTAAATGAGAAATCTAGGGTGTACATCAAACCCTAGTAGAAGCTAGTTATGTTGTTGATTAAGCTGTGATCGGTCTTGATTGTTGAAGCTCATGTATGAAATCTAGGATATGTATGAAATCCTAGTGAGGAGTCTAACATATGAATTTTGATAGTTGTTAGACACATTACTTGTTTGAATTGTTTCTAGGGTTTGCTATATGAAAGAACTTGTCATATCGTTGAAAGAATATTGAAACCCTAGATGAGTTTAATATTTTGAGCTGTTGATGTGATTTAGGGTTTAACTAAACCTAGGAAAGAAGTTGAAATATAGTCTCTTGCTGATTATGTTTGTAAAGTCTAATGCTTCTGTTATTATAAGATTTTGATATGGCTAACTTCATGCTTCTATAGTTTTGGTTGTACTTGCTATCTAAGTTGTGCAGGTACATCATCTTCAAGATGGTGAAGATGATCGTAAGTAAAGTTGATGTGATAAGCATGATATATGAATGACTTTGATAAGAAGGATGGAAGCCATGAAAGATTCTCCAATAAGAAGAAGTAGATCTCCTTGGGTTAAGAGGGAGCATGGATAGAAGAGATCTCCCTGAGATTAAGAGGGAGCCTGGATAGAAGAAATCTCCCTGGTTGAGAGGGAGGGCATAACATAGTCTTGATTGGAGAATACATTTTGAAGGATATGTTGCTGCATGTGAAGTAGGAAAGGAAAGTGTATGATTGAGGAATCTTCTGTCAAAGATTCGATTGATAGTCCTACTGTGTTGAGAAGCAACATCAAGTTGTTTGAAAGACCCTAGAGGTTGTATTTAATTATGTACATGTGAAAGTATATTATTGATTGGGGTTGTGTTTGTATAGGTAAATCTCTCCAAGGTTTTGATAACATGCTGGTTATTGATCAATTTGTTTGGGAGAGATTTGTTGTCCTTGATCTGTTGGATCAAGGAGTGTTGAGGCTTTGTGAGTGAAGCATTGCTTGGGAGGACATCTGGCTGGCACTTTGTGTTGATGTCTAGGTCTCGAAGTTGGGAGGGTGGTGTTGGTCATAGAGCTCTGACCTCGGATACACACCTAGATCCCTGGGTTGATGGTTAGCAAGTAAGCCTGATGGTACCTAGAGAGGCTGAAAGCTTTAGTCCATCTTAGTCCCACTCGAATAGATTGCTCTGGTAAGGAATCTAGTTTGTGGCATTGCGGTGCCTAAATTGTTGAGAGACCAATGGATAGATTGCCCTGGTCAAGAATCTAGTCCATGGCATTGTGGTGCCTAAACTTCTTCGTAGATGATGTGTTTTGAGATCTTCCATGTACCTTTATGGTTATATGTAAATATGAATACCTCCCTAGTTAAGAGGCAGCGTTGAAGAATGTAACTAGGTTTGGTCTTCATAATTGTACTTGAAGTCAAAATGTAATATATTTTTTAAAATAAAAGCAAAAAGAATTTTTATTATTATTGAATTGACTTGTTAAAGCATGGGTTTCATGCTTGGGTCAATTGTCATAGGTCAAGCCTCCATTGTAGGCTTTAGGATTGTTTATTTGGGTCAAAGTCATTTTGTTGATTGGTCAAAGACTCCTCCATCAAGTCTCCTTATTGTCGGCTTCAAATAAATCATCATCAAGTTGGCTACATTTAACTGAACTCAAGTTGAACTCAACATATATGGAGACACAACCCTTCAAAGAAGTCATGTCGACCTATTACACATGGAGACAACTATATATGTGAGTATAAGGTCTTCACATTACACTACCGTGGATGTTTGGATTAATTACAGAAATAATTTCGGGTAACCATAGAGACGAGCTTCAGTGATATTCTTGGCATAACTTTTTGAGATGGAATGCGGATTACAATGGAGACTAAATTTCGGTGATATGTCACCGTGACTCGGTGCTATTTCAATTTCACAATTTCGGTGCCATTTCAGTTCAGTGCTATTACAGTGACCTCAGTTCGGAGCTATTATAGTGACTTCAGTTCGGTGGTATCACAGTGACCTCAGTTCGGTGCTCTTACAGTAATAAGGTCTCAATACCATTATAGTGATAAGGTCTCAATACCATTACAGTGATAAGGTCTCGATGGTATTACAATGATGATGTCTTGGTGCAAACACAGTGACATGGATCTTGGTATGCAAACACATTGAGTGGAAGAACAAACAAGGATGACTTGATGGAGGAAGTCTCTAGTTTAGTTTGTAAGGTCTTGGTCATCTCATCTTAAATCTACTGAAGGAAGAATTTTGACCGGGTTTCCCCTAGAGTGGGGTTTTTCCTTGGGAGCGTGCCTACATCTTGTGTTCTCTCCTATTTGTTGCTTGGCATTAGTCTTGATGATAAGAAAAGATAATTCGAAAGAACAAATAATAATAATGAAAAACATCACAATATAATGTCATAATAAGAGAAATCGTTTAATTGCCACACTTTTGATTTCTTAGTAGGTCCATCGAAAGTATGCAACATGGGTACTCCTTGGATGAGGAATTAAATTCCACATCCAACGAGTGCTCCCTTTCAAAATTTGAGTAAAACTTTAGGGAGATAAGTTGAAAAAGTAGTATTATTTTTTTTTAAAATCCAAAAATAGTGAATTATTCCCCATGGTTGACATCATCATCTTGAATCCTATTGGTTCTTATAAAGTTGATTTTGGTTGTACATTTTGTTTTGAGGCCCATTTTAGATCTCAAAATTTCTCTAATGCAAGGAAAATTCTGTTGAAAATTGGGCAGCTTCGTTCAAAATTTCGTTGGCAAATCATAAAGGAAAATTCATATTTTTGAGTTTGCAAAGTCGGCCTAATGAAAGTACAAGTCAGCCCCACTAAGAGAAATTGGTCCTCCAAAACCACATATAAATATACCTAATGTTGGAACTGATTAGGCACACCATCACACATCAAATCAAGTTTGATCTGATATGAAATCGCAGCAGACACTTCACACGTGCGAAGGAGGAGAAAGAGAATTCAGACCTGCGTTGACCAGATTTGACTTTCTTTGACTTGGGTTGTTTGTATCTGATTTGACTGACTTCTTTTTTGAGGTTGGACACCGACCTTTCAAGGAGACTTTGACTGGTTTGAACGAACTATTCTGGGCACCTTGACTGGTGTTGACTGCGGGTTGACTGGAAATTTGACCGAATTGCAGGAGGGATTTGTGTCTCCGTTTTGACCAAGTTTGACTGAAGAAGGAAGGCTGAATTTAATGCTGGGTTGACTGAACTTTTCTGGGCAGTTTGACTGTTGACTGTTGACTGTTGACTGATTATTGCAGAATGTTGACTGCTGTTTATTGTACCTTCACAGGCTGAAAATTGTAGACTGGTATCTTTGACCAGATTTGACTTTCTCTTTCATTATTGACTGATTTTGGATTGGTTGTATTGGAGAGTCAAAGCATTGACTTTGACTGGTTATTGGATGTACTATTGGACTGATGGATCTCATGCTGAACATTGATTGACTAATAGAAGAAGAAGAATTGATTAAGAGTTTTCCCCCTTGTGGGGTTTTTCCCTGGTCTTTGACCAAATCTGTGTCTTATTGTGCTTGGCTATCTTCTATTGTGCATTTATTGTTTACTGTTCTATCTATAATTGCTTATATGTTACTGGGGTAATTGAAATTGGAAGAAATTGCTTTACATGATTATATCAGCATAGAACACTGACAAATTAACAAATTCTTGAATTTAGGAGTTCCTGGCTGTGTCATGTTTACTATTGGTTAGTTTTTTTTTATACATTGGTTTTTTTGATTGATTGACATAACGTGACAATCTTTTATCATATAGCCTTCCCATTGTTTGAGTTTGCTGTTTCAGCCCCATATTTTTCATGTTCGAGTTTTCTTATTCATATAATTGATTGTTCATTGTGCAATTATTTGTTTTGCTGTTACTGCTCTAGGGATTCTATCTTTGTGCCCTTTTTCCCATTCATGTTATATTTTGCTTCATTGAATTTCCTGGATATTTTGCTTTATCACGTTTCTTCTAAACTCATCTGTTACTGCTCTTTGTCTGATATGCATTAGGCACTTCCCTCAGATCATTGTACTTATTACAGTACTGTTGGCCACTAGTGGACATTAGTACTTAAAATTAGTATGAAAATATAAATTTACTGATTAACCCATCATTGTCGATTGGTTCCTTAAAGTTTCTGATTAGAGGATCACAGTTAATCCACCAGTCTCCTTTTCTATAACTATTAATGAATTGCAGTTGATTCAGCAGCATGCATTCATGATCAGAATTGCTTCTTCAGTGCCATTTTCTAGTTTCTTCACATGCTCTCCTGGTTGTGTTTACTTGCTTATAGATTGTTAATTGGATTCCTGATAATGGAGGTGCGAGGGCCTCTTTTTGACATTTTCTTGTGGAAATCTAACATTTGGATGCTGTTTTCAGGAAGACACATGGTAGAATATTAATGTGTTCTTTGTGTTTGTATTTACTGCTTGGCAGTTTCTACCACAAGATAGGGTATGCGAGTTTGCCAAATTAACCCCTGTAGAGCTTTTAGAAGAGACTGAAAAAGCTGTTGGAGATCAGGAGCTGTCAGGGAAACATAGAGCCCTTATTGAGAAAAGTCGGGAGTTGAAGAGACTTGAAATAGTAAGTTGTTTAAGCTGTATGATCTGTGGCCTTTTACATTTCCTATTGCATATTTTTTTCCTTACTTTTATCTTCTTGAAAATGTATTTGTTGTCAGTAAGACATTAATATAGCTACAATGTTTCAATGGATTTACTTGTAACAACAAACATTGTTGTATGCTTTAATGAAATTCATAATATTGATGGAACTCTTCTGTATAGACTGTAAAGCAAAATGAGGAAACATTGAGCAAATTCAAGGCACTCAATGCTGAGCAAGAAAAAGATGTGGAGCGTGTTCGACAAAGAGAAAAACTACTGCGAAAGGTATTCTTAGGTCTTGTTTGTCAAGTAAAGAGTATTAGTTGGCAGCTTTTTGGAGTGATCTACATTATTACTGCATATACCCCCCTGCTGTTCTGCTTTTTCTTTTTGTGGGATGATTCATTTTGAAACATAATACTCTAAACCACTAATGCAGGTCGAATCTATGAAGAAGAAACTACCTTGGCTGAAGTATGATCTGAGGAAAAAGCAATACATTGAGGCAAAGGAAAAGGAGAAGATGGCAAAGCGAAATCGAGATGAAATTGCAAAATTAATAGCAGAGCAAAAAGCTCCAATTGAGTATTATTGGCTTTCCCAGAATTTTCTGCAATTATTTCCAAGTTTATGAGTTCAATTTATTTCCTTTTACTGCCTATACATGAAAACTGTTTTTAATAAAGCACAGGAAGAATGACTTGGTTGATCATGGTTTTGTGTTCCAGGGAGAAAAAACAAATAAAGAAGAAGCTCGAGGCAGTATGTCAGAAGCTAAACAATAACATAAGTTTAAATGATAAAAAACGCAGAGACATCATAGATGCTGAAAATCGACTTGTAAGCCTTTTGATTTTCTAAAACCTTATATTACTGTGTGCCTTCTGCTTTATTAGATTTAACTTAAAAGGTCCTGGCCCCAGGGTAACTTGGCTGTAGTCTATTTCCATCTAGAAAATGGGACTAGATACTTTGTAACTTTAACTGTATGATGTATGACAGAGTGTGCAAGTCCGAGCAAAAGCCAATGAAATTGAAGAGGTAAACAAGCGAGAAGAATCTCGACAAGAGAGGATTGCGAGAGCTAAGGAAGAACTTGCAGCGGCTGAAGCTGATCTTGCAAAGTTGCCTGTCTATGAACCTCCAAAAGAGGAACTTGTATGCACTGGCTGTTCCATTGATTATCTTTTAGCCGCTCAGCTGAAGAAATTTGAAATTCTTGGTTTGATTTTTCTTTACAATTGGTTTTTATTTCTGTTGCATGGATCTTCTTTTGTTATCCCATTGCTCTTTTTATGGCAGTTTACTTTGGTTGTATTTACTATTTAATGTTGTGTGGAGGAATGTGCTGATGAAGCTGGATGGGTATTGTAATACGTGTTTTCAAATTGAACTCTTATTAATATACAAACTCAAACAGTGCTTTCAAAGAGCAATTAGAAGGTGCTATTATTTTTTGGGTTAGCTTAAGTTTTACTTGATGAAGGTTCTTTTTCTCAACTGCCCATTATTGGAATAATTTTTTTTGATAAATATGCATTCATATGTAATTTGAATTGTACAGTTTTTTGGTTGAAACTATCGTCTTCTTGTATGTGCTTCAAAAAATCCAACATGTTATCATAATGTTTATCAATTTTGAGAGCCAACATTACGACGATTAACTTATTGATGATTAAAGAGTTGAAAGTGGAATGACGCAAGTCCTCTGAACTGATAGATTTGGGCATACTTCATTGTTTTGTATGGGTGGTATTATAGTGAGTAGGTTGTAAACGGTACTGCATGGATTTGAAAGGGTACCTAGAGTTTGGTATACGTAGATTGATTGAAGAAAATTCTATCAGATGTAAATTTTCAGATAGAAATCAAAGGTGATGGTGTTGTGACGATGGTGCTTTAGGTAAATGATATAATCATTAGAAGATAAGATAATTTCATTTATGGCCAACAAATGGCCCCAAAAGCAGGTCAATGAGAGTAAAAGAGTATTGTCATTGTGATACATAAGATAATTTTAATTGTGTCCAATGAATGTTCACAAAAGAAAACCAATGGGACTAAAAGGGTACCGTCATCGTAATAAACGAGAAAAGATAAGATAGTTTTATTTATTTCCAATGAATGGCCACAAAGGCAGGTCAATGGGACTAAAAGGATACCGTCATTGTAATACCTAGTGGGAGTTCTGTAGCAGCTGTAGAAATTTCAGCAAAGTACAAGCTTTAATTCAATTTCAGAAATTTCACTGCTTTCCTAGAGGTTTCTAGATCTTAACCCTGTGAATTTTCATTATTAGGGATGTTATGAAATATGATAGAACAGCAGCAACAATGGACAATATTTCATGTCTTAATAGCCCCAATCAGCAAGACAGTACAAAAGAAAGGATACCAAATGTGCGCTGACAAGTTTCAACCCTTTAGGACAATCTTATCATGCATAATCTAGATCTAAAATTCACTTTATAACATCAGGAATTACAAGAGTAAATCTGCTCTATCTTTTTCATGATCAATGTTAAAGCATTAACAAATTTCGGCCGTAATTTATGTCAAATCGGCAAGTCATACAAGTGCTAGAGTTTACCAAACCATGAATGTAGCTGAACATCAAATTTGCAACCATAGTATTCAAAACTGGCTGGTTTGAACCGTAAACTGGTCAAAATGGCCGGTTCATTAGCCCCAACCATCGAACTGGTTGAAAAACCGGTTTATCTGGGCGGACCCCACAGTTTTTGGGCTTAACCGGCCAAAAACTGGCTGATTTATTGCCAGGCCAGCCGTGGATCCCACGAATGGTTTCTTCATTTTTGAGGTGGTTTTGAGAGAAATTAGGGGCTGTTTCTCTCCAAAAACAGCCCCTTCCAAGCCAATAAAAGGATGTCTACCCTCTCATTTGCCTCACACATCTCATTTGGAGTTTTTGTGAGCTTGATTGGAAGCTTGGAGAGTGTTGAGCTTTTGCTGGAGTAGTCATATTGGAGGCTTGGATTCGACTTGGAGCTACTTTGGAGCTGTTTGTGTTGTTGACATCTTCAAGAGGAGGCTAAGGGAGCTAGTTTGCATTTCCAACTAAGGATTTTCACTTGAAAATATCCATATTTCATTGCTGTCCATGTATTTAATTTTTTTTATGCGTTCTGTCAAAATTCACCTGTTAGTATTCAAGTCTTAAATTTCAACTTCTTTATAGGCTAAATATGCTCCATTTTCTTTCCCAATTTTATCTTAGGTTTTCCATTTTACTTAGCTGCATTTTTTTTTTATTTGTAGATTTCTTTCATTTGCAAATTTCAAATATTTCTAGCCACCATGCCTCCTATTGACCATGTACATGTCAACAATGCAAGAAGCAGGGTATAATGTAAGAGATACATTTTTTTGATTCAATGTCATCATTGTAATCCTTGTTAGTGTCGGTCTTTGCAGCCTTCCACCAGTGATCAAATATGCTCTTATAAAGTGGTCTTGGGGTGTCAAAGTCAAATTTTTGTCATTTCAGTGAGTCTTCAAATAAAATTTGGTCACTAAGTATTAGGTCTAGGATTGTTTCACTCCTTCCAAAGTTTTCCAAGTATTGGTCCATGTCACCATTCGGCTGTGTACCATCATTCAAAGAGTTGTCATCATTATTTTAGGTTCCAATGGGTTATTTTACACCTTGTTTGTGCTTCAGTTGTGCTTAGGTAAGACTCATTTCCCTCTCCTAGGGTTTTGAAGGTAATTTTTCTTGGATGGTCAAATCATCAACAAAACTAGTATCCTGATGCTCATATACCTTCCCCCTATCCTTAATATACCTTATATATAATAAAAAAAAATTATAAATAAGAGATGCAAAGTTTGCTGAAAATATATCGGCCTACGAGCCTAGTTCGGCGGATGTGCCACCTCTTCCTATCTCTTCTACTTTTGACAATATTTCTTCTTCAGATGATGAAAGCGAGGATGAAAATCCTCCCCCACCTTCTCAGGATCCTCCTTCAGCTCCTCAGCTTCCAAAATGGGTCCATGCTACTCAGGATGCAGCAGGTGATCTTGCCGGTGATCCTATAGATCAACGACGTACACGTTCTCAGTTTGATAGAGCCTCTTCTTTACTGGCTCAAGCTTCAGTGAATTATGATCCTGACACCTTTGCAGAAGCTTCAGGCCATCCAGATTGGGAAGCAGCTATGAATGAAGAATATCATTCATTATTTGGCAAATGATAACATGGGATCTTGTTCCTCTACCAAAGGGACGAAAACTTGTTAGATGCAAATGGGTTTACAGAACCAAGTATGGACCAGATGGGAAAGTTGATAAACATAAAGCTCGTCTTGTTGCTAAGGGTTTTTCACAAGTTGAAGGCATTGACTACACTGAAACCTTCTCCCCTGTTGCCAAAATGAACTCTATCCGCCTTGTTCTTTCCCTTGCCGCCTCTTTCAAATGGGAAGTCCATCAGATGGATGTTAAATCTGCCTTCTTGCATGGGGACTTGCATGAAGAAATCTATATGGAACAACCTATTGGCTTTATACAAACAGACTCCAGCCTTGTATGTCGGCTTAAGAAATCCCTTTATGGTCTCAAGCAAGCTCCTCGAGCTTGGTATGCCAAAATGGATAACTTTCTTTTAGAAAATGGCTTTTCTAGGTGTCATTCTGACAATACTGTCTACACCAAGAAAGTGGGAAAGTCTCTTATCATTCTTGTTCTTTATGTTGATGATCTTATCCTGACTGGTAGTGATCCCAACCTTATAAACCATGTGAAGTCTAGCCTTAAAAGGAAGTTTGAAATGACAGACTTAGGACACTTACATTATTTTCTTGGTCTTCAAGTCTTGCAATCCAAGGAAGGTATTTCCCTTTCCCAGTCCAAGTATGCCTGTGATATTCTACGCCATTTTCACATGGAAGACTGTAAGCCAACCCCTTCTCCCTTTCAGTCTGGAGTCAAACTTTTAGTCACTTGTACTTCTCCTGAAGTTGATGCTACCTTATACCGTCAACTTGTAGGAAAACTTTTGTATCTAACCCATACTCGTCCTGACCTTTCCTTTTCTGTTGGCCTTGTTGCTCGGTTTATGCAAAACCCACGTGAAAGTCATTGCAAAGCAGCTAAAAGAATACTTCGTTATGTTCGAGGTACAGGTCAGTTTGGGATTCATTACAGTGCCGAAGCATCTCCTCTATTGGTTGGTCTCACTGATTCCGATTGGCTGGTGACCCCGATGATCGGAAGTCTACTGCAGGTTATGTGTTCACTCTTGGTTCAGGACCTATTACATGGGCTTGCAAGAAACAAGGTGCCATTTCTCTTTCTTCAGTAGAAGCAGAGTATCGTGGTGCCGTAGAAGCTAGTAAGGAAGCCTTGTGGCTTCGTCAGATCCTGTCAGAGTTTGGCTTTCAGCAACAACATCCGACTACACTTTGGTGTGATAATCAAAGTGCCATTCAACTATGCAAAGATCCAGTCCAACATCAGCGCAACAAACACATTGAATTGCACATGCACTTCATCAAAAAGCTCATTTACGACCATGTTCTTGAAGTGCAATATTGTTCAACAGATGATCAAGTTGCAGATATCTTTACAAAGGCTCTCACAGAGGCGAAGTTCACTAAACTTCGATTTATGGTTGGAGTTCAGGAAGTTGTCACTAAGGGGGGATAGGCTCTAGTGCTTCCTTCCTTCTCCTATTGTGTCATATTTGTAAATCCTTCAATCCTATCTCAAGTTGTTCTTAAGGGGGGATGTAAGGATATTCCGACACATAGGAAATAGTTAAGTATAACTTGGTCTAGTATAGAGTTAGGTAAAGTGTGTTTCTTTACTATGTACATTTTGTAACTTACAATCCGACGGTCACGATATGTAGTGATCCGACGGTTCATTCTCTCCTCGGTATTACCGTCACTTGATCCGTGGCTTAACACCCGATTGGTCCATGATCTCTATTTAAAGCGCATGGAGGGTCATTTGTAGGTTAACCGTCCATGAGAGAATCTTATGTAAATTTTCATTCTTTTATTAATAAATTGCCTGAAGTGGCCGCGTTGGCTCAGGCCGTGGACTGTTTCCCTCTTTGAGGGTTTTAACTACGTCAAAAGTACTGGTGTATTGATCTGTGATCTGTTTGTGAGCGGTGTCCTTTGGTGTTCTGTCTGAGAAACTTACCCTGTAAATTCCTACACTCTAGCCATGAAAATTGGTGGAGAGGCCAAGGCACATGAGATCTCCAATACCCAAAATGGGTTTGGGCAGATTCTAAACAATCTGGGAGATATTGAAATAATTAATATTTTTAATGGAGTCCCTAAGTCTAAACTTAGGGAAAATAAAATTTCAATGTGTATTAATATAAAACTGTGTTAGAATGGTCCAAAAGTCATGGATCAAGCCAGATCTAATCTTAGCCGTTGATTAGGGACTTAATCTCGGTCGTTGATTTGTCAACGAGAAAAGTATAAGAGGCTTTGAGGGTCACTTGGAGAACACACTGAGGGAGACCAGTCAGTTCAATTTCTGGAGCGAGGTTAGCTGAGAAATTGAACTAGTGGTCTGGTGAGCAGTCAGGAGGCAGCAAGTACGGAGCAGAGAGGCGGGATCAACGACTGGAGATCAGCGCTGAGGCAGGAGAGGCAGATGCAGGGCTTTTCAGGCAGATGCAAAGGCAGCAGAAGACTGTGCAGTCACTTGCTGGGCCTGCGTGAGTGACGTAGAGAGGCCTAGGGTTGACGCAGTGAAGCAGGGGCTGACACAGAGGGTTTGAGAGCCACGCAGGGTGGACAAGCACCTTCAGTGTCCACCCTGGATATGACAAGCACAAAACAGGTCTTGGATATGATAAGGAGGTGTCCTTTCATGTTCCGGACTACTCCAAGCCAATCCAATTTCAAAGCGTTGGATTTCTTCATGACAGCTCACCTTCAGCTGTTCCAGATTCTGCTTCTCTTCCACAACAGCCACAACAAGGTCAGCATACCTATTCTTCACATAGATGCTTCAAAACTGCAAGAACAAGATTCATCTTGGATGGATCGCTTCTTGGCAATGGGCTTCAATAGACAAGAAGATATTTTGCTCATACAATAGGATTTGTTCTTGAATATTGAAAAGTATTGCAGTTGAGCACTGTTCATATTGTCACCTTGTATCTGACAGGGGGGGAAATGATGGTCATCTACAAACTTCAAAGCCACATCAAGCGAGCCTGAGCCACAACCTGCCATACCAGATTCAGAGTTGTAGCCAAAGACAAAGATGCACTTGAGCATGCCTTGAGTCGGTGATACCTCTTCAAAGAATTGGGGACATTTCCTTTAGCAAAAGACTTCATCTTCTTGCCAGTTTTGGAAGAGTTCCAGGAATTGCATTAAGCATTCCAGAGTTGGTGGTGATCCTTAAACCATCATAGGTTGAGACCTCCTTTTTCAGGTTGAGGTTCTACATTTTATGTGGGGTGAGACCTCCCTTTCAAGGTTGACAGTTTCCCTCTTCAAAACATCAGGAGCACTTCCTCTAGCAAAATACCTCAGCTTCATGCCAAATTTGGAAGAGTTCCGGGAACTGCACTAAGCATTCCAGTGTTGGTGGCCATCCTTAAACCACCTCCCTTTATACCAACATTTCATAGAGCACATTCAGCCTAGTGCTGCCATGCATTTTTCCATGTTTTGTATTACAACTCTCTTCTTGGACTCATACATAACCCTTTGGATTAAGAGGGGGAATGTTAGACACCTAATCCTCTAAGGGTTATGGTGTGGAAGGTAAACTGTCAAAGGGAGTCCAAGAGACCTTGGAATATGGAATCCAATGGTCACTCCCATGTATTATAAATGTATATCATTTGTTAATAGAAAAGTATTCACGCTTTATCGTATGTGGCTGTCCACGTTCCATGTGCATCTGACACTCCCTCTAAACCGAATACGTTCCCTACCATTTGGTTTGGAAACGTCGTCAAAATCCTGCTCTCCTTGGCCTAGTTCTGAGAAGCCTCATGCTCTCGAACATCTTGTAAGGTCATCTCATACCCAGGGACCGTCTTGACAAACTTGGAGGAATCTCTCAACTGCTCCTCGCCTCCTACACTTGAAGGTTAACTCCCTTTGAGATACTCAACGTTCAGAGCTCCCTGCGTCAATGCTTTACTTCTTCTTATGGCCCTTGTGCTAAATCCTTCTAGCACCTACAAGAAGATTGCTAGTTTTTATCTACCTCTCTCCCTGTAAAGGATGACCTTCGCCAATCTTGTGGCAAGTCCTATTGGTATTGTCCTTCATACCATGATTTGTCGACCACTACTGGCTGATGCCTGTCGTGGCAGAACCCCTGTCCAATGAATTTTGGCTATGATCCTTTGCTAGCCACTGCATCCTATGTTAGAAAAAGTGTACCAATGACAAGTGTTCCTAAGGCTTGGTGTCTAGATTAGGAAAAAGTGTCCTAACAATGACCCCCTTAACTTTATGAGAAATAAATTTAAAGTGATTTTATAAGACAATGTCATAAAGTGACTCTAGGAGACATAAAGGCATAAAGTATCCAAAGGGAAAAAATAAGGCAAACCGAGATGACCAAAACCGACACTGTTTCCTCATACCTCACCAAGATAACTCATGTGAGAGATGAGTTGGAAGTTGTGGGAGAAACCATATCTGATGAGTAGCTAGTTAGATCAATTATGAGTAGCTTTTCCAAGAAGTGGGATGCTTTCATTGATGGGATAGTAGCTCGTGAGAAACTTCTAGATTGGGTAAGAATGTGGGATGATTTTTGTCAAGAGGAGATAAGGCGAAATGCCAGGAGTGGTGGGAAGTGTAGTGGGGAAGAAGAGGAGAATGTTGCGCTTGTAGCAAAGGCAAGAAGAAGTACAAGAAGGGTTCCACAAGTGGGACCAAGTAGAAGTGTAAATGGAAGGAGAAGGACATGGGAAAATTGAGATGCTTTGCTTGTCAGAGGATGGGGCACTGTGCAATGATGTGTACTAATAAGAAGAAGGGTGCTGTGACATCAGCCAAGGTGGATGAGTTTTCCACCAAGTTCAACAAGGATTTTTCCTTGGTGGGTAGTCTTGCCACTAGTGTCACATTCTCTAGTGTCTGGTACATTGATAGTGAACCTTCATGCCACATGACAGGTGTCAGGGAGCATTTTACAAGTTTTAGTGAAAGGGATGTAGATTTGGAGGTCATGCTTGGTGATGAATCCACAACTAGGGTAGCTGGTGTTGGGACCATGTCCTTTCAGAGGGAGTCACAACCTCCCTTTAAAGTGACAAAGGTCTTATATGTTCCAGGGCTGAAGAAAAACTTGATTTTAGTGTCCACTATTGAGGACAAGGGATATAGGGTGGTGTTCCATGATGGACAGGTTCTTATATATCCCAGGGGATCCAGTATCACTTCACCCAACGTGATTGGAGTGCGCCATGGGAAGCCCAACAAGTTCATGTTTTAGCCTGAGAGAGCATTGGTTTCAACCACCAACGACATGATCTATGTGAGTTGTCACACAGGAGGATGACTCACTTGCACCATGGGGCTTTGAGAGTATTGAGAGAGATTGTTATAGGGCTATTAGAGTTTAGTATTGAGCACCAGACTATGTACAAGGGGCGTGCTTTAGGAAAGTACACCAAAACTGCTTTCCTAAGTAGTGATAGCAGGGTAGCAGGGAGACTTGATTTGATTCAATCTGATGTGTGTGGTCCTATGTCTTATGTATCATTGAGCATTTATGAGTACTGTCACTTTCATTGATGATTACTCTAGGAAGACTTAGATTTTCTTCATGAAAACCAAGGATGAGGTCTTCAAGAGGTTCCAAGAGTTGAAAGCTCTTGTGGAGAACTAGACAAGTAAAAAGATCAAGGTTTTAAGGTCTGACAATGGGGGCTAGTATACCTCCAATGAGATGAAGGACTTTTGTGCGAGAGAAGACATCAAGAGGGATTGGACAGTTCCTTACAACCCACAACAAAGTGGGGTTGAAGAGAGGAAGAACAAGGCCATAGTTGGGGCAACGAGAGTCATGCTTCATGATCAGAGGCTACCTTTATTTCTTTGGGTTGAGGTGTATAACACTGCAATGTATCTGTAGAATAAGAGTCCACACAAAGTTTGGGAGCAAGAATCCTGAGTAGGATTTTTCTAAGAAGAAGCCTTAGATTAGGCTCTTCACGATTTTTGGGTGGCTAACTTATTCACATGGCCCTAAGGAGAAGAGGACAAAACTAGAACCCACAATTGAGAAAAAAGGTATTTTTTGGGGGTATAACGAGGCCTATCACATATATATTCCTGCTAAGAGAAAGGTTGTAGTGAGGTGGGATATGAGATTTGAGGAGAGAGGCTTGAGGAGGTCACAAGACATGGATCAAGTAGAGCAACAAACTCATTAGTAGGGGAGTCCACCATAGGTTATTGGACCATTGGGTACAAGATCACGTGCTTAAGGGGTGACAGGTTCAGAGGTTACATGGTCACAGGGTATAGGGTCACCAACGACCTAGGGGCATCATCGTACGGAGTACAATCTTTAGAGGAGGATATTCCCACCCTAGTACAAGAGGCTACTTCAGGGAAGAGGAAGCCAAAATGACTTCATGATACTTTAAAGGAAGCACAAGAGTTAGTGGCAAAACCCAAGTGGTCAGTTAGGGAGAGTAGGCCACCAGAGCGGTTTGGTGGCTATTTGGCTATGGTGAATAACATTGTGGAGACTGAGCCATCTAGCTATGAGGAAGCTTTAGGTCAATAGGTTTGGAGGGATGCCATGGTGGAAGAGTATGCTTCCATCATGAAGAATGATGTGTGGGAGATAGTGCTGAGACCTGAGGGGAAGTCAATGGTGACTTCTGGCCTCCAGGCGGCTCTAAAAATCAAGTATGTTGTAGATGGCAGCATTGAGAAGTACAAAGCTTGATTTGTGGCATGAGGGTTCTTACAGGTAGAGGGTGTTGACTATGAGGGGACCTTCACTCTAGTTGCTCAGTATACCTCTATTAGATCAATGGTCTCTACACCAACATAGATGGGTTGGAGGATCCACTAGATGGGTGTGAAGACCACATTTCTAAATGGCATTATTTAGGAGGAGGTGTACATTGAGCAACCATAGGGATTTGGGGTGCATGAAAGGGAGTCCCTTGTTTGCAGGTTGAAAACGACACTATATGACCTCAGGCAAGCTCCGATAGCTTGGTACTCTTGGATAGGCATACACTTGTAGCAGTTGGGTTTTAGCAAGAGTGATGCAATTCCAAACCTTTACTACATTGAGATGGTGAGGATCCGCTGATTCTTGTACTCTATGCGGATGATTTATGTATTACAGGTACAAAGAGACTTGTGGAGTACTACTAGTGTAATCTTACTTCAGAGTTTGAGATGACAAAATTTGGAATGATGCATTACTTCTTGGGATTAGAGGTGTGACAAAAGGAGGGGCATATGTATGCAACCAACATTTTGATGAGATTTCATATGGAGCACTGTAGGCCCATGTCTACGCTTATGATTACCAACCGGAAGAAGCTTCATGCATCTGAGTCCGAGATGGTTTATCCCACAAATTATCATTAGTTGATAGGCTCATTGATGTATTTGGTCAATGCTAGACCATACATCGATTTTGCAGTCAACATTCTCAGTCAATTTATGGTGGAGTCTATGTTAAATTTCCATGAAACTCTGCAACTACTTAGATGAATCTCTGAAAACTGAAGTCTAGTTTACTTTCACTAAGATACAAAGTCTCTTAACAATTCATAGGCAGCGGAATAAAAACATAGAGATAAAAACACATCACACAAATTGACACACTTGTTTTTCTTAGGAAACCTAATAGGGAAAACCTACTTCCTTGATGTGGTATTTTATTGATTGTTTTGGAGCAATTGAATCTATTACAAAACAATTCGTTTCTCTGAGAAAGCGTTCTGCTTATCTCAAAAATCCTAGTTGATATAGGATCTCGACCCTCTAGCTCGCAACAACTGCCTTCTTGACCTGCTTTTCAAACCATGCTCTCTTTTGCGATCTTGCTCCTTCCTTGTGCACTTGGCAACCTTATTTCCTTGCACAAATCCCCTATTTCCTAGTACAAGTCTGGCTCCTATTTCTTAATGCAAGTCCTCCTATTTCCTTACACACTTCCTGCCTCCTATTCTTTAGGACCCTAGCTCCTCAACATTCTTTGCAATCAACCTCCTAAATCCCAATGCACTTGTGCCTCCTTTTTCTTAGGACACAATCTCTAGGCTCCCCACAATCAAGGATACTCTCACAAACTCGTGAGCTGTCTTGTCACACAAACCTCGTGCACATTTTTTTTTAATTATTGTGCCTTTGTCCTCCTCTTTATAGACCCAATTCAAACATGCAAGGAGAACCAATTCTATTTTTGAAGTCGAGTTCTGATTGAGAGCTAATTGAGAATTCTTCTTGTCCTTTCTCCAATCAACATTGGAGTTCTCAACTCGTTCTCTTTCCAATCAACACTGGAGACTAACTCGCTCTAAGTGAACTTGTAACTGCCACCTCGTTTTGTAGTCAAACTGATGAAGAGTCCTCTTAACTGAAGCTCCAACTTTACACATGCTAACTTGATGATTATTCCAGTAAACTAGAAATAACTCATCCTAATTGAAGTCTAACTCATGAGGACAATTTTAGGACTTCACTGGCTAAGGCACAAGCTAGAAGACCTTGGTCACTACATTTTCAACAGCCTAGGAGAGTGCATTGGGTGGATGCAAAACATGTGCTTTAGTATTTGCAGCGGACAATAGCTTATGGTCTGGACTATGTTCAGTGGGATGGAGTTAGATTGTCTGGCTACACAAACTCAGATTGTGCAGGATGTGTTGGGGACAAGAAAATCACTTCCGGGTGCTGTTTCAGGTTGGGTTCGATAGGTGTGTCATAGTTCGGCTAGAAAAAATGGTCACTAGCACTGAGTTTTGCTTAGGTAGAGTATATGGAAACTAGTCAGGCCAGTTGTGAGGCCATTTGGCTTCGCAAGATGTTGTCGGGTTTATTTGGTTAGCAGTTGAGGCTTGCAATGATTTACTGTGATAATAAAAGTTGCATTAAACTCACGAAGAATCCAATTTTTCATGACAGGTAAAAACACATTGGGATTAGATACCACTTCATTCGTGACTGTGTTCAAAGATGGGTTGTGTAGCTTGAGTATTTATCTACTAATGAGCAAGTGGTCGATATTCTTTATTGTGTCTACTTGCGCACAACTGATCTCTGACACGCTTGCGGTCAAGTCCTACCCACCCTTGTCGGCTATTTGTTGGCTGGGTTTGACAACTTGTGGCTGATAGCTTATAGCCTTGTGCTGTGGCGCTGGTGGATTATCCTCTCATGCAATCACCCTTTGCACTACAACCTCGATCCGTGTCCAACTCTGACTGCGAATCTTTTCCTTTATCCCTACACGACACAATCAACGTTGTCTCTAGTCCAATTTCCTTGTGGTTGCGCTGTGCCACTTCTTGCCTGACCCGATGCCTGTGCATTCATTGCGAAATTCCTTGTCGAATAGTTCCCAATGCTGATAGTGTTTTCCCTTTGCGGCTAGCTCGATGACTAGTGGATGCCCTTGCTGTTGGTGTTTGTGTCGGTAGTTGCAACCTTGAACTCCACGTCCTGTCGGCTCCTTCACCTTCAGTAGTTGTATGTCCCTCTTGCTGTGCAATGTTTTACTTTGCGGTTGGTCTAGTGGTTGGTGGTTGCCTTGGCGACTGCTCTTTTCGTCCCTACACCCTGTCTAAGACCCCCACGCTCTACTGACTGTTACCCATTACGTCCTCTACCAGTGGCTGTTTGATTTTGTGCTATGCGACCATTCTGCCAAGCCTCAACCTTGGTACTTTTACCCCGAATTTTTGTTGCCAAATTCTTGTGCCATTGCACCACCCCTTGCTTCCTTTGCTATTAGTGGGCCCAAGTGTCTAGAGTTTCGTCTACTCCCGAGTCCCTGTGCATCGATTCATAGCCCTTGGCTGCCAATGCGCACTAGTTGGGTGGGTCTGACAAGCCACTTAGGCTGTCGACCACCCCCCCTCTCAATCTTTTTTTTCCTATTTATTTTTATATTTTCTTTTGTGCTAAAATGAAAAACTTGTTTTCGGCCCCATTAGGATTTTTTATTTATTCAACATCGTAGTTGTATGGTTGATTTACTTCATACTTTTAACAAAAATTTCATCCTCATACTATCATAGTTGAACTTGGCCTTGATGATTCTGTACAAACCTGTAATTCTGAGATTGTTTTTCTTAGAGTTTATTGCTCTGATACAAAGTTAATTTTCTTGCAAACCTAGCACCCCACACTTAATTTGTAGCAGATCATAGGTCTACTAGTTAATTACACAACTAGGTAACATAAGAAATTTAGTGGAAGCAAAATATTTACACCAATCTCAATCATAAGTGACGCATAGAGATTATGCACAATCAACTATTCATCATTAAATTGATTTAGAACCTACTTGGGCTCCCGTCCTTGGATAATGGCCCAACTGAGGAAATACATGTACAACACTAGATTTGATTGAGCTGATCAAGATCTCCATGGTACCCCTTTCCTTGGACCCAACACGCTAGAGTATCACACTTCTCACTGAGATGCCTCTCACAATCTTGTGCTGTTGTATGGTGTGTTTTCTCCCTGTCCTTAGCCTTGCTTTTATAACTTTTCATTGAGCTAAATCCCTAATTGTAATCTCCTAAGTGATCGATGCCTGAGATTAGATATCACCTCACTTGAGATTAGATCTCACCTCACTTGAGATCAAGGGTTGAGATTAAAATATAATGACTAAAGTAAATACTTTACTTTTTCTAATGTTTCTTTAGCTCAATAAGCCAACATAATAATTATGTGCTTTTCCTAAGTTAGACTTAGGCTAAGTTACAAATGCAACTTGCTCACACTAGCACAAGTGTCTATGGAGATCTTGGGCAACTTCTGCATGCCTAGACACTTAGGCCTCTGCAAAAGTACCTTCTTGAGCTACAAACATCAACATCCTCGGTATGCCACATTACTATTCTTTCCAGTGAGTTAGTTTGTTGGGGCTTATGCCCTTCATGGGCACATAGGATCATCAACACTTTTTTTCAAGTTGGGGAACAACTCAAATATGAACAATTATTGAAAGATTTAGGAATGGATACCAAATTGTAGAGCACATTTCTATGGCTTGGGCTATCATTGAGGAATCTAGGCATTGGTCTTCTTGTGTCTTTTGTTGTTTAGTTAGCTTTTAGAAGGATTTTGACTCAATTCTTGGGGCTTTCGTTTTAAAGAGATTGCTGAACATTGGGATTCTCAAGTCCCTCATTGTGGTTGCAATGAGGCTCTACAACAATGGTTGGGTGGGTTGACACGTTACTTGGCCTCTCTAATTTTATCTGGAGTACTATTGAGGTCAAATAAGTTGCCCCTATCACCTACATTGTTTTTGATCTACATTGATGAGTTTGAAATGCACCTTAATGGGAACATTCATGTTGATGTCCACTGCATCCTTCACCAAGTTTTGATTGAAATGCTTTTGTTTGCTGATGACATCACATCCTCTTAGCCTCCTCACTAGAGGGCTTGCAAAGGAAACTAGACATCCTTCTAGGTTTTTGTGATCTTAAGCAGATTGTGGTAAACCTTAGTGACACTAAGGTGTTGATCTTTAATCTCTCTAAGAAATATGAAGAGGTCTTTCATGATTTTGAGGGGGTAGGTATAGATTAGCATTGCTTAGGCATATTTGGGGGTTCGATTCTTACGCCCTAGCTTTAGCACGAGGCTTGCTTCCTAGCCCCAAGAAACAAAGGATGTGCATCATTCTTCATGTTAGCGTGCCAATGTTTTCACTGGCATTTTCAAGATATGTTGATGAAGTTTCTCCTCTTTGACACCATCATAATCTCATTGTTCTTTTTGGTGTTGAGGTCTATGGGCTTGTTTTTGACTTCAATAGATTGTTCTCGGGTTAAGAGAGTTCATTCCATCGTGCTCTTGTGTATGATAGGTTTTATTATAGATAGGATTGTTATTTTTAGCCTATTCCACTTGTTTATTCTATTGGGATAGAACATCATCGTCCCTTTATCACCTTTTTGGATGCCCTTGGTCATATCCTTCCCACAAAAGAAAAATCAGGAAAGATATCAACTAAAGGTACATTCTAAGCACTTTGGTACCCCCCTAGGTTCTTGGTCCCATGATGTCCTTCTATTATGAGCACTTCATGAAGTTGGAGGATGGCCTCATTGTCTGCCCCTACTACATTAGATGTCATTATGTTTGTGGCCTTAGGGTCCAACACTATTAGTTGCAGGTTTTCTAAAATCATCTATAGTATGATATGGACTGCCACATTTCAAGGTCCAAGAGGATCTTCCAACTATGCGATTTCTAGTAGATTGAACCGAAGGAACACTTTTCTTCAGTTGTCCTTGATATTACGAGATCCAGGGGGTTGGGCGTTTCACTACTTGTTTTGGGACTCAAGTGGTTCCGTTGTGGCCTTCTTTTGCTACCTTGATCAGAGACGCTTAGCCTTATATGGTTGGGGTTTGGTTATCCACATGTAAGAGATGTTATATGGCCTTTCTAGGCCCAATTTCATCAATCTCATTATCTCTTTATTTCAGTATATCTCTATTGGTGGAGGCTATAAGGACTAGGCTAATTCCCATAGTTGAGTTGGAATGTGATTGCTTTGTGAGAGAATGTCTGTCTTCTCGCCTCCCATGTTTGTACTATGAGGAACTCTTGGCATCAAACACTCTGGAGAGGAGAACTTCATGGTTTTCATCAGTTCCTTCACATTGATGAATGAGGACAGGGGTACCTCTTCTCCTTCCTCTTCCTCTGCTTTGTTTTCACATATGATGCTGATGTTGATCTAAAGCCTTGCTTGACTTAGGGTTGTCGTGCTTGTGCTCTTTTCTTTCTTTCATTGTTATTCATATATCCCGATAAAATTTTAGCTCCAGGAGTGTTCTAGACTCTTGGTCATTTAGGGAAACTAATAAAATTACCTTATCTTATCTACACAACTATGGATGAGAATAATGGATTTGGCGAGTTTTCTTGAGATAGAAATTTGGCATAAAATAAATAAAAAATTATTCTACTCTTATTTGACAAATATCTGATAAGATGCCCAGCCCTTCTGTTTACCCTGTATTTTTTTAACAAGTGGCATCAATTTCATATGGCAAAACAAGTCTATATATTGATTGACATAAAAAGTTGTTTCATGGATGTCACTCTTTGATATATTCTTCTCTTGTTTTGGTCCAATACACCAGGAAGGACTTGGATCACAAATAAGGGAGCTGGAAATTTCTGCTGGTGAAAAGCGGTCGCTCAAGAAAGAAAGGGGTTATATGCTGGACCAGGAGAGATCAACACTGAATCGATGTATGAACAGGTAAGGTGTTAGTCATGATTTATGATCACCTTTTTACTTTATTTGATGACTAGTTTTCTTCTATTCGGATTTAAGTGGATTAGGCTTAGCTATTTTTTGTGTCTTTGCAGGATGAAAGATATAGAAAATACGAATATTCGACTTTTGCAGGCATTGAAGGATTCTGGGGCTCGACATATATTTGAAGCTGTTGAATGGGTTAAAAAGAATAGCAGCAATTTCAAGAGTAAAGTTTATGGTCCAGTTCTTGTAGAGGTATATAGTTATAGAGGTTGATCTTAAATTTTAATTAATATCAAAATGTTGAAATGCCAACTGTTTGGACTTTTCTAATGTAACATTACTTGGTCTAGGTCAATGTTTCTAACAAAGGTCATGCGGCTTACTTGGAAGGCCATGTCCCAAATTATATCTGGAAGGTGACTCTTTTCACTTATGATATTCTCAGTTTTCTGCTATTTTTTGAAAATATTATTGATTGATATGGTAAATGACGAAAGAAGGAAATATTATAACTATTGTTCTCAGTGATGGATCTGCTTACATCCAAGTTATGCCTATTAGTCCAGCAATTCATTTTCTCTTGGAATGATCCTATAAGAACATTTTTAAACCTCTTTAAATGGATCTGATCCTACCACGGCTGCTTGGTATTTACTTTAATTCTCGTACATTTTGTTGACTTCAATAATAGAAATATGTGATGATGCCAATTTGACATCAGTTATCCTTTATGAAGGAAAGAATGACCATATCCCATTTATCATAATATATATGAACTTTTCTACATTGTGCCAATAAAGTAATTGAAAAATTGCATCCAGTAAAGACATCTAACTAATTTTTATTGGTGGGACATTTGTAAAGAGATAAAATGAAAGAATCTCTTCAATGATGTACCCTTTCAGTCACTATCAAAATTACTACAAGCATGGGTGCATGTCTAACTAATATTTAGGTATACTTTGATGAAGGAAAGATGATCATATCCCATGCGTTATAATATTATATGGTCTTTTCTTTGATCTGGCAGTATGGTAATAGAAAATTACATCGAGTAAAGATATCTAACTAATATTTGGTGGGATATTTGTAAAGAGATGAAACGAAAGAATCTCTTCAATAATTAACCCTTTCAGTCACTATTAAAATTACTACAAGCATGGGTGTATGCCTGAGCTGCAAATTTTCAACATTTTAGGATTCGAAGATTCAAAAATGCATGCAAGGGCATAGAAAAGAATACAAACCGAACTTTATGCATACACTAGAGTTATAAAAGTTACTTCAATAGAATGAGTACAATGTTTTGGCCTTCTAGGTGTTGAGAAATCTATAAGGGCAATGAATAGAATAATTTCTCTTTTATTGATAACTGCTTGTGATGTCTTTTTATTTTTCTTACTTATTTAGCTTCTTTACTCATTATTATGTTTGTGTATCATCAAACAACTACCCTCCAAGACCAAGTCCAACCCTTCCGGATGATGTGCTTCCTTTGTTCAAGCCAAACCCAGTCAAATCTCTTCCAATAGCACAACTTCGACTTCCAATTGCAAAATTTCGGCCTCTACTGCGGGTCTGAAATTTTCGGCCCTCCAGAAGCAGCTGCGACCACACGTGTGAGCTTCTTCTGGCCTCCCAAGGCTTCCTTAAACCTTCGCTTGACTTTTCTCTTCCTTCTAGAGCTTGAGGATGGCTTATTGTGACCTTCGCTGACCTTCTTTCCCTTCCTTCTTCAAGATCGAACCTGCAGAAGAAAACCCTAGACCAGCTGCAGAAACCCTAGCCTTCCTTCACACGTGTGAGAGAGAAATAACCTAAAGACAAGTCTCCTTCGTCCTCTTCCTTCTTCGCTGCCTTCTTCTTCTTCCTTCTTCGCTTGAATGAGTGAGTGATGAATGTATTCCAAGGAGGTTGAGTTTCCTCCTTTATATAGGCTTCTCAAGGTGGACATTGCTCCTCAAATTAGGCCGACTTGCTAGCTGCCAGGACGACTTGGTCTTGAAGGGTATTTTGACACTTTTAAGGATAAAAATAATTTTCTTTACAAGTTACAATGTGCTCGAGGGGTCTTCAACTTATGACAATGACTCTTTTGACTTCTTGACCTAGGACAAACCCTAGAAGCACTCAATGGGTGCTTGACCTATAAAATAAAAGACTTTGAGCATGAAACCCATGCTCCAATAATAATAATAATAATTTTCTTTCATTTTACAATATACAAGAATCAAAAGTACATTTCATATTTATGAAGACTGAACCTAGTTACACATTTTTCAACACTCCCTCTTAACTAGGGAGGTATTCATAAATGGTACATGGACATTCTCAATATGAAGATATCTCATATGAAGAGTCGGATTGGTAACCCATTTGTTTAGCATCATATTAACCAACATTGTCATATAGCAAGGCCTTGACTAATAGCTCTATCTCTCCAGAAGATCAGAGCACAATGCTGGCGAGACCAATGATTTATAGACACCATCATCATTGTATCTCAAGGTACATAGCCCTCTTGGGTGTTCACAGAGTATGACCTTTTTTGGACTATTCTTATCTTGGATAGCTAGTCCTCAAAGAATATCGGTCCACGACTACTCTCATTTTGGATGCCCTACCTCATCCTCAAAGAGTATCAAATGCCAGATGCTTACCCAATCCTTCATTCTGTCTTCCCAAGTGAAGACAAAATGATGTTCTTATCTCTCCCTCTCAACTAGGGAAACTGCATCAACCAAACCAAGTTTGTCTCTCAAATACACAAGCTTCTTATTAGGAAGAGATTTTGTCAATATGTCAGCTGCCTGGTGGAGATATATTGTGGTTGTAGCACACCATCTTTTACTAGCTTTCGAATATAATGATACTTGTTGTTGATATGCTTTGTCTTTCCATGAAATACTGGGTCTTCAAACAATCGTATACAACTGGTGTTATCACAATGTATCATTGTAGGGTCCATTGGTCCTTCAAATAGGTCGAATAGCAGCTTCCTCAACTAGACAACTTTTCTGATTACTTCACAGGGTGCAATATACTCAGCCTCAACACTACTCAAAGCAACTGTTTTTTGATTTTTTCTCATCCATGAGATCATGGAGGATCCCAAATTAAAACATCCTCTTGTAGTGCTCCTTCCATCCTAATCACTACCTCCCTAGTCGGAATCTGTATATCCAATCAAGTGGACATCATTCCTCCTATCATATTTCAGGCAGTAGTGGATGGTTCCTTGCAGGTATCTCAGTATATGTTTTGCTGCTATCCAATGATCATGCCTCAGCTCTACTTTGAATTCACTGAGAACATTTACTGCAAAACATATGTCTGGTCGAGCATTCACTAAGTACATCATTGAGCCAATCAATTGTCTATACTTGGAAGGATCCACTGGGCTTGATTCAGAACTCATTAGTGTTTTCAAGTTTATGATCGTCAGAGTTGTCATTGGTTTGCAATCCATCATGTCAAACCTCTTCAACATCTTGATCACATACTTTCCTTGACCTAGATAGGTCTCCTAAGTTTAGAAACCGGAGAACCCACAGTAAAAACCATTTTTTGTCAACGTTTCAAATCCCAACAGGGATCCATCATAATAGTCCTGATGATGGATCCCTGTTGGGATTTGAAACGTTGACAGAAAATGGTTCTCCGGTTTCTAAGTTAGAAGATATTAACCACAAAAGTCTTAAATCCTAGATAGATCTCATCAGGTCCTTTGCCAGACTTCGAGTCCCAAATAGTAGTGCATCAACCCTAGATCCTTCATGTCAAATTTTGCTGTTAGTTTCTTCTTACATTCGACCTTCCACACTTGTCAAGAGAAGATCATCCGCATATAGAAGAATGATTACGGGCTCTCCTCTCATGACTCTAATATAAAGGTTCAGATCAACAAATTTTTTTGTGAAGCCTAATCTCCGTAGGTATGCATCCATCCTAGCATACCATGCTCTTGGTGCTTGCTTGAGGTCATATAATGCCTTTCTCAATCTGTAGACATATGCCTCTCTATCTTTAACTTCAAATCCCAAGGGCTGTTCTATATAGACTTCCTCATCAATTGTGCCATTTAGGAATGCAGTCTTGACACCCACTTGGTGGATGTTCCATTCCATCGATGCTGCCAAAGAGACCAACGAACGAATAGTTGTATACCTTGCTGTTGGAGCAAATGTTTCTTCATAGTCGATGCCTTTCTGTTGAGAGAAGCCCCTAGCCACAAATCTTACCTTTTATTTATCAATAGTTCCATCTGCTGCATGTTTGATTTTGTAGAGCCATTTTGAAGTTACCACAGATTTGTCTTCAGGCCTAGGTACAATTTCCCAAACTCCATTTTCATTATAGATTGATATTCTTCATTCATGGCATCCTTCCATTCTTGGTGATTGATAATTTCTTCGAAAGTGGATGCCTTTGCTTGTATTGTTTTTTCATGTAGGCTATGTTACCCACCATTTTGTGGGTGATATCCTTAGGATAATTTTTTTTCTCCAAGATGGTCCTCAGCTGACAGCCAGCAACCCCTTGCAGCCACCAGCTAGCTCATTGTGCCATTTCTCCGCCACTTGAACCAGCCATGTGGTCCCTCGCCCATCTGCCATGATTGTATGTTTGAAGGTGGGCCTCCCAAACCTAAAGGTATGCCTTGTCATTTGGTAATTGACTATTGTAGGTTGCTTATCATGGACACTTATGGGCATGGATTAATGGGGGGATTTGTTGAAAAGAATGGGTTAGGTTTCTGCCCTTGCCCCCTAGACCCCTCTTGGATATTAACCTTGCATTATAGGCCCGTGGGATCTCTTTTATTGACCATTTGGATCTAGGGATGGTATTTCATGGGAAACCTTGATTTTGGTTGGGTGGTCCCGCTCCCTTATCCGCTTATATTACCCTCTTTCCACTCATTATTGCCCCATTCATCATTTCTCCCACCTAGGCCCACATTCCTCCACTGGGTCCACATATAGTCAACTTGCCCCTTCCCCTTTCCCACACCTTGGGTCATGACCCGGAATGAAGTCCAGAGCTTGATGTAGCTAAAAAGAAAAGATAAAAGCATATTTGGCCACATTCAACAAGAAAATGTACCACAAAATGCATAGGGGGTTGAAAATGTATCTCAAAGTCGTAGGCCTACGATTTGCTTATCCACTGTTGCTTCCTCTCACTTAGTTCTTTTTGCTCCATGATGAATTTTAGGTTGTTGTGGTTCGGTTTTACCTTAAATTTGCCTCCTACTAAATACTACCTGAATTTGGCCAATGCATGCATTATGACCAACATCTCTTTATCATAGATCGAATAGTGCAACTCATAATCTCTAAGCTTGCGACTTTCGAACGCTATGGGGTGCTGATTCTACATAAGGACAACTCCAATTCCTATCCCCGAAGTGTCACATTCCAGCACGAATGCCTGGGTGAAATTAGGTAAAGCAAGCACAGGGCAAGTGTTCATCACCTCATTTGTTGAAGAATCTAGGGCAAAGTAGTGTAAAGTGATTCTTCGTTACTTGATAACAATTTGTGATGCACTTTAACAATTAATCTTCTTCTTCTTATTGGTGTGTGTGTTTCATCTAACTACTACCAAAACAAAATAACAAGAACACAAAGTTTGGCTCTCTGCCAGGGACAAAACCTTTCCACTCTTGAGAGGAAAACCCTTTGTAAGTTTTCTCTTATTAAAGTTTCTTATTTGAACAACTGCCAAACCCTAGACCCTTGAGTAGGATATCCTCCAAGCATAAGTCAAATCCTTCTACACTATAACATCCGGTACATGGACCTCTTTTCCTTCGACACTTTGCTCCTTAGTACTTCGTCTTTTTTCTGCTGCTTGTCTAAGTCAAACTTCTCTTCTTCTTGGGAGAAACCCTAGAACATTAGGGCTTCTTTACTTCGCTATAGAGAGAACCTTCTTCACTTTCCTTTGGATACCTTGTAGACCTAGATACACATCCAAATGAGGCTTCACATATTGCTACCTTCAACTGCTGTCAAATTTGTAGAGGTTTACTTGCTGAAGTTTTTCGCATTTGTGGACAGAAACCCCAAAACATTCTCCTTATCCTCGTTGTCTTTCCCTTCCTTCTTCGCTGGATGGGGAGGCCTTATAGGCCTTGTTTATTAGTCCAAAATAGAGGTACTTGTTACTGTGATTTCCTGCTGTAATGACCGCAGGCAGATCCTTTTATTCTCGCACGTGTGGTTGTTGATGCCCTAGAATCTGCCTTCTTACTTTCGTTGTTCTTCCTCCTTTCTTCGTTGTGCCTTGGAGACATTTCAAACTTTCTTCCCTTCACTTTTTCTCCTTTCTTGCTTGCGGATTTTAGAGCACAAGTGATGCGTTGTATGAGGAGTGGACAACCTCTATCAATAGAGGTCTATCCCTCCTTTTCAGGCCGACTTGACTGTTCATTAGGCTGACATGATAATTTCATCATAATTCATCTTTTATTCGTTATGCAGCTGCTTGGAGACTTCGTTGATGCTAGGAGAGGATTTGACTTGACTTGGAGGTGTTCCCATGACCTTGTATGTTGACATACATGATGTAACATGCCCTCAAAGGGTCTCATCATAATTACATTTTGACTTTGACTCTCTAGAAGCACTTCAAAATGTGCTTGACCTATTTTCAATGAGCAAGAAACTCATTGACAAATAATATCAAAATAATTTCTCTTTTCTTGAATAAATACAAATATCAAAATTACATTTATGAAGACCTAGCCTAGTTACATTTCCTTCAACACTCCCTCTTAACTAGGGAGGTATTCATACAACATTACAAGGTGTTTGGTAATTTTCAATTTTGAAGAATTCACATAAGAGAAACCATATTTGCAATCCATATGTTATAGCATCATATCCATCAACATTGTCATAGTACAAGGTCTTAACTAACAACTCCATCTCTTTACGAGACCACGAGCTACAATGCTAGCGAGACCAATGATTTATAGACACCTTCATCATTGTCTCTCAACATACATACCTACTTGGGTGTTCTCCGAGTATGACCTTCTAGGACTATTCTTAACTTGGGTTCCCAACCCTAAAAGAATATCAGTTCTCTTGCCTACTCTTGTCTTGGATGCCCTACACATCCTCAAAGAGCATTGGATGCCAGATGATTACCCAATCCTCCCATTCTTTCTTCCCAAGTGAAGACAAGAATGTTGTGTCTATCTTGTGTCTACATTTCCATTCATGGCCTTCATCTAGACTTACGGCTGTTAGTCCTGGTCTAGTGCATGACCCATGAAATGGAAAAACACAATTGTCACTCCTTTGTAACCAAGGGTGATCCAAAACTCCCTCTTTATCAGGGACCTGTCAGAGCTCCCTCTTAACTGGGGACTCCTTCCTTCATCAACAACTTCTTCTTCGTGGGTCCTTCAAGTGCTTGATCTCCTTCCTTTCTTGATGTCATGAAGTCTTTGTTCAAACTTCTTCTCGATGGGGCACCACCCATCGATCACTTTCCTCCTTGGTTTGTCATGTCATTGCTTTCTTCGAGGAAAGTGTCTATCATGTCATATATCTATTGATTTGGGGTAGCATTGGACGTGCTCTAGCCATGAAAATTGGTGGAGAGGCTAAAGCACATGAGATCTCCAAGACCCAGAAATGGTTTGGGCAGATTCTAATTGGTTTTGGAGATATTAAAATAATTAATATTTTTAATGGAGATCCTACTTCTAAATTTAGGAATAATAAAATATTAATGGGTATTAATATAAAACTGAGTTAGAAGGTTCCAAAAGTCATGGATCAAGCCAAAGCTAACCTTAGCTGTTGATTAGAGATTTGATCTTGGCCGTTGATGGACCAACGAGAAAGTATAAGAGGAGGCTTGAGGGTCAGTTGGAGAATGCACCAGAGTGATCAGTCATTCTATTCTCTAGAGCGGGGTTTGCTAAGAGAGATAGAATTAGTGATCAACAACGAGGGGCAATGAATACATAACAGAGAGGTAGAGTTGGTACCAGAGAGACAACGTAGAGCCCGAAGAGGTTGACGCAGAGGTAGCTGGGTGCTACGCAGAGGCAGCCAGGAGCTGCACAGAGCCAGGAGAGGCCAGCGTGTGAGACGTAGAGGGTCTAGGGGCTGACACAAAAGCTCCAAAAGCTGACGCAAAGGCTAGCAGAGCTGACGCAAGGCCAAGAGGCAGCACTGGAAGGATTTCGTGGGATAGACTGGGTGCTGGTGAGCCGGGTAGGGTGACGCAGTCCCTATCAGAGTGACGCAGAGCAGTGGGAGCTGCAATTGTTGCTGTGGGATTGTTCATCCGGTGATTAATCAGCCGGAATATCTGTCTCCGAGGAGAGGTACTATTGTCGAGGGCATTCTCTGTTGGGTGAGCCATTTCTGGCACCCTAGTTGTATTCTGAAAGTTGCATAATAATAAAACCCTCTGAATAGCTGCACCATTTTTCCCGCATTGGGTTTTTCCAGGGACATTGGTTAAAAAATAACAGTGTCACTTGTGTGCTTGTTTTCTTTCAGTTGATGATCTGTAGATGTTGATACCGTACTTGTGTTTATTTTTAGTATTTACATGGTAAATAACTTGTTAAGTAATTAAACAAGTAGGAAGAAATAAACCAGATAGTACAGGAAGAATTTCTAATGGCTTAAACTTAGAAATTCAACATGGTATCAGAGCGTGGTTGCAGATCACAGGATAACTGAAGGCATCAGCTAGCAGAGTAGTAGCAACAGATTCAGCTGTCCCGAGTGACAGAGATGATACGTGCAGAAGGCGATAAGAGGAAGGAGTGACATAGAGAGACTGCGTCATCATTCTGGGCCAGAGAGAGGTAGCGCAGAGGCTAAGGGAGGCAGAATCAGGCTTACGCAGAGGCCATGAGGGTTGACGCAGTTGGCTAGGGGAGCTGATTTGCCGACGTCGGGATTGTGCAGAGCCAAGTGGCTAAATCCTTCAGTTGCTGAGGTATAGGAGGCTACGGGTAATTTGCAGAGCAAAGATGGTGGGGTATTGTGGTCAGAACAATACCTAACAGGGCAAGACTAAGGAGGAGGGATTTCCAGAAGGGAAATCGAGACTCAGAGGGAGTCGAACCGAGAACTTCTAGATGGGAAGTTGAGAGACTCAGCAGGAGTCGAAAGAAGAGCAGCATAATGGCTGTGAATGGGTTGAGAGATCAGTGTACGTTGGACGGAGCATCCAACTTCGTGGTCTGGAAGGCCAGGATGTTGTCCATTCTAGACAGATATCGCATCAAGGACTTTGCCTTGGAAACAATAGCGATCCCCGTTGACCCAGTTGAAAATGTGAAGTACGAGGAGGCAATGGCCAGGGCGAAGTGCATCATCCTTGACGACGTCAAGGATCATGTGGTGTCGCATATTGCCGAAAAGGATACGACAAATGAGATGTGGGAGGCCTTGAAGAAATTGTACCAGCATACTTCCGTGCAGAGGAAGATGTTACTTGAAAATCAGCTGCGGTCATACCAGATGTAGAAGGGAGAGCAAATATATGTCTTCCTCGGTCGATTGAAGGAGATCCGTGACCAACTTACTTCCATAGGGGCCACGCTGGATCAGGAATTGATGGTGAGGACCGCATTGAACGCAATCTCAAAGGATTGGGAGGTATTTGTCCAGAGCATACTGGAGAGGTCGAGCTTTCAAATTGGGAGGAACTGTGGGCGGCTCTTCGTCAAGAAGAGATCAGACGGGTGACCAAGGTGGGGAGTAGCGACAAAGGGGTCAGAATCAAGGAGGAAGAAGAGGATGTGGCTGTAGCCTCTGTGAGGAAGCAAGAGAAGAGAAAGAAGGACCTCTCCAAGGTCAAGTGCTTCCATTGTGGGGAACTGAGTCATTTTGTGAACCAGTGTCCTAGGAAGAAGAGCAAGGGAGAAGCTTCTGAGACCAAGGCAGCGCCAACGAGGGCGGAGAAAGAAGTCGAGGAGGATGACGATTGTGCCATGAGTGCTCATGTACCTCTAGAGAAGAGGTGGGGAGACATCGAGCTGTAGTCAGGAGGATTACAGGCGATGAGGGGCAGGATCCTTGAGGTACACAACCTCTTGGATTATACCTTGCTACGGGAGCCCCAAAGAGGAGTAGCAGGACTGGTGGATGTCAGTAGAGATGGATGCGGATGGAGTGGTAGAGAGTGCTACAGTTCAGGAGTCCCCGGACGATGCAAGGCTAGCAGGCTGCAACCTAAGTCACTAGGTTCGTGTTCGTGTTCGAGTTTGGCGACCTTGAAATTCGAATAAAGTTCGGCACTTGAAATTTTGTCGATAAAGTTCGACATAAAATTCGACGTATAGAAATTTGAAAAAAAAATGTATATATATAAAAAAATCAATTTAAAGTCAAATTCAAAGACCATAATGCACACTAACGAATTTGAACGATTTTCAACGATTAAATTTGCCTTGAAATTCAATTTCGTTTCAAGTTCGAGTTCGCCATTTTGTTCGGCGAACTTGAACGAATAAATTCGAATTCGTTTGAAGTTCGACAAATTTCGAATTTTAATTCGCTGAAACCGGTGACTAAGGCTGCAACAGTGCGAGAGGCATGGGAGTGTTGCACTAGTGTAGGATGGCACAGAGAGGTGTGCAACGGTGCGAGACGCAGGGAGTTGTTGCAACAACGCAGAGGTCAGTAGAGCGAGCACTTGTTAGCAGCAGAGGGAGCCTTAGCATCAGGAGTGTCTCTAGCCTGACAAGGATGTCAGAGTTGGGTGGATCAATTACTTACTGATTAGTAACTGAGTTGTAGTGCAGCAGTTAGCAGTGGCAGTGCTATAGGTAGCACGATGCAACATGATGAGAGGGGGTGTAGTGCAGATGCAATGCTGGGAGGATGGACCAGCAGCAGCATAGATGCAGACAGAGCTGCTGTACAGATGCAACAGTGGCAGTGGCAGGGCCATGGGAAGTAGTACAGGATGCAGCAATGCAAAAGATGTTGGGCGGGGAGGCCTAGCATTAGCACAGGGACCGATGCTGGATAATTAGGGTGATGCTCAGTGTGGAGTATTACTAGAGCACAATCCTCTCTAAGATGGAGTGTTGATTTGGAGTAGTATAAGATGTGCTCTAGCCATGAAAATTGGTGGAGAGGCTAAAGCACATGAGATCTCCAAGACCCAGAAATGGTTTGGGTAGATTCTAACCGGTTTGGGAGATATTAAAATAATTAATATTTTTAATGGAGTTCCTAAGTCTAAACTTAGGAAAAATAAAATATTAATGGGTATTATTATAAAATTGGGTTAGCAAGTTCCAAAAGTCATGGATCAAGCCAAATCTAATCTTAGCCGTTGATTAAAGATTTAATCTCAGCTGCTGATGGACCAACGAGAAAAGTATAAGAGGAGGCTTGAGGGTCAGTTGGAGAATACACCAGAGTGATTAGTCATTCTATTCTCTAGAGCGGGGTTTGCTAAGAGAGAGAGAATCAGTGATCAACAACGAGGGGCAGTGAATACATAACAGAGAGGTAGAGTTGGTACCAAAGAGACAGCGTAGAGCCCGGAGAGGTTGACGCAGAGGCAACTGGGTGCTATGTAGAGGCAGCCAGGAGCTGCGTAGAGCCAGGAGAGGCCAGCGTGTGAGACGCAGAGGGTCTAGGGGATGACGCAGAAGCTCCAGAAGCTGACGCAGAGGCTAGCAGAGCTGACGCAGGGCCAAGAGGCAGCGCTGGAAGGATTTCATGGGACAAACTGGGTGCTGGTGAGTTGGGTAGGGTTATGCAGTTCCTATCAAAGTGACGCAGAGTAGTGGGAACTGCAATTGTTGCTATGGGATTGTTCATCCAGTGATTAATCAACGGAAATATCTTTCTCCGAGGAGAGGTACTACAGCTGCGGGCATTCTCTGTTGGGTGAGCCATTTCTGGCACCCTAGTTGTATTCTGAAAACTGCATAATAATAAAACCCTCTGAATAGCTACACCAGGTTTCCCGCGTTGGGTTTTTCCAGGGAAATTGGTTCAAAAATAACGGTGTCACTTGTGTTCTTGTTTTCTTTCAGTTGATGGTCTGTAGATGTTGATACTGTACTTGTGTTTATTTTCAGTATTTACGTGGTAAATAACTTGTTAAATAATTAAACAAGTAGGAAGAATGTTATATACCTAGGGGGGATAATATGGGGTACCAAGGGAGGTACCCAAGGTAATAATGTAATAATGGGATGGGCCATAGTAATAAATAAGGTGGTTAACCCGTATCATGTAAGGGACCACAAGTAGTTAGTAATAATGTAATGGGCCCATGGTATTAGTTTGATGGTATGAGGGAACCATGGTAATGATCCATGGTATTGTATGTATGAGGCCTATATAGAGGCTAGAGACTCCATGTCAAGGAAGAGTCAAGGATTATTGTATGAACAAGCATATGGCTTGTGGAGTGTTCTCCTTAAGGAGTGAATGTATGGTGTTGCCCTACCTTAAGGGTTTTGATAATAAAGAGCATTTCTATCTATTTCTATCTTATTATTTCTGGGTATATTTGTATTATCTTATATTTTCATATCAGATCTATAACAAGTGGTATCAGAGCACTTTCTTGGGCAAAAGTGGAGATTATTATTATTATTATTATTTTTTTTTTTTTAAATTTTTTGCAGGATTTCGAGGGCGGCGAGTTTATAGATCAGATCTGTACGTTTTGGTACAAGATCTGCAAAATCTAATTACAGATCTGGATTTTATGTGAAAAAATACCCGATTTAAAAAAAAATCGGCTGAATCGGAGTCCGGATGAAGGAGATATCACTGGTCTAAAAATCAGTGGTGTTGCAGACAATTTATCGGGGCAGCGAATTTGCGGCACAGATCTGGACGTCCTGGCACAAGATCTGCAAAATCTAATTGTAGATCTGGATTCTTTGTGAAAAAATACCCAATTTCAAAAAAAAATCAGTCGAATTGGAGTCCAGATGAGGGAGATATCGCTGATTTAAAATCAGCTCTTTTTTGCAAAAATTGTGGTGACGGTGGGAGAGTAGCAGCGCAGATCTGAAATTCCAGTGTTTGGATCATGATTTCTATCACATGGGCAGATGCAGAATGGTTGTTCCATTTCTGAAAATAGGTCATAATACGAATTCTGAACAATATTGACGGAATTGTGACCATTTCAAATTTTCGCCAATTTTTTTGTGATGGCGGCCCTAGGTCAGAATTTCAGAGACTTGTATGAATTTGATGGCTCTCATCCAGCCAAATGGCTAGCACAAATGGAGAAATATTTTAGATTTAATCATGGATGATGAAACTCAGTTGAGTGTGGGAAAACTGTACTTGGACAATGAAAGACGACAATGGTGGCAATGGCATCAACATTTCTATCGAAGGCCCTTGACTTGGGACACATTCACAAAAGATCTTATGGACCACTTTGACCGTAAAGCTAATCTTGTGGATAAGCTCACACAGACAGACACACAACCTAACAAAGATGTTATTTTAAAGAAGGAAACCAATGAACCTAAAGGGTTATTTTCTGCTGGTATCTCCTTATTGCAGGTTCATGGATTGATTCAGAAAGAGAAGATCATTGTTTCTATAAATCCTAGTTGCAAGCATAATTTCATCAATGTTAATTTGGCAAAAAAATTGCAAATTCCAGCAAAACACATTGAAAACACACAAGTGGATAATGAGGATGTTCTAGTGTATAAGGATTTGAAGATTTCTATGGATAAGTATGTGTTGCATGGTGATTTTTATACTTCAGAGACGGATAATATGGATGTTGTTTTGGGATATCCTTGGATAGAATCTGCGGGTACTATCAATATTAATGTGCAGAAGAAATTCTTGAAGCTCTGGTATAAAAAGAAGAAAATTACATTACAGGATATTTCCATCAATAAACAGGTAGAGTACGTAGAGGCTGAAGCAGAAGATGTTCCAGGGACTGACATATCAGATGATGAGCCTTTGATGATCGACAATCAAACACAAACAGAGGCTGGAGCAGAAAAGGTTACAGGTACATCAGATGAGGGCTCAGTGGTTGAAGTCATATTGGAAAAGAAGACACCACAACAGGCACCACAGTAGGGTGAATGAAAGAAAAAGACACCGTGGGTTAAAACTTCAACATATCATCACCCACATCGCCCCGCAAGACAACCATCAAAATGGCAACCAATTAGCCGCACAGACAACAACCCCCGCAGGACAGATAGAGAGGAGCGAAGATCCACCTACTACACATCAACACAGAAGAGCTACCACGGTCAACTTCCATCTCAAGCGAGTGAGGCACCAGCGAGACTGATGGTTCACCTCTCTCTTGGATGGCTAGATGCACGTGCATGGTACCAGTGGACTACTCTTTTGAGTAGATCTTATTATTTGTGTTCTTCCCATGTTTCGGGGTCGAAACATGCTAAGGGGGGTGGAATGTTATATATCTAGGGGGAATAATATGGGGTACCAAGGGAGGTACCCAAGGTAATAATGTAATAATGGGATGGGCCATAGTAATAAATAAGGTGGTTAACCCATATCATGTAAGGGACCACAAGTAGTTAGTAATAATGTAATGGGCCCATGGTATTAGTTGATGGTATGAGGGAACCATGGTAATGACCCATGGTATGGTATGTATGAGGCCTATATAGAGGCTAGAGACTCCAAGGTCGAGGAAGAATGTCAAGGATTATTGTATGAACATGCATATGGCTTGTGGAGTGTTCTCCTTCCTTAAGGAGTGAATGTATGGTGTTGCCCTACCTTAAGGGTTTGATTAATAAAGAATCATTTCATATTATTACTGGGTTTATTTGCATTGTCTTATATTTCTATATCAGATCTGTAATATTTCTGGGTTAGATCTATAACAAAAAAATAAACCAGATAATACAGGAAGAATTTCTAACAGGTTAAACTTAGAAATTCCAACAATATTAGGTTTCCTTGTCATCTTGGCTACTCCATTGTCATCTTGTCCATGCTTTAGAATATTCTTCTCATGGATGCTTCATTGTGCTTGCTTGTTTACATGTTCTGACCTAGTAGCCCATCATGACTTCATCTTGATATTGCTTCAACATTGCTTTTCCTTTTGTTGGATGGCTTCTTCATCACAACATCCTTATAGAGTAGAATCAATTATCTGCATCTTTTATATCTCCAAGGCCTTCATAGGTGTCAAAGGGTCCTTTCTTCCTTTATCAGAGTTGTCCTGCCTTCTTTCGAGAGATATCTTCAAAGCATTTTGTCAGATAGTGATTCTCAGTGATCATGGTGTTCTTCACATGCTTGATCTCTTTCTTCATCTTCTTCTTAGGTGGATAGGTCAACCATCTAATGCTTCTTGTGAGAGCATTCTTTCATTGCTCGCTTTCTAGACTTGTCAGCATTTCTTCTTACTTCTTAGTCAGCAATCTTATGCTCCTTATGTGAGCATATTCTTTTGTTAACCTTCATTCGCATTGTGGTATATGCCTTACATGTTCTTGGTGAAAGAGATTATTTCATGCTTGATCATGTTATAGAACTATACCCATGACTTAATAACATACAAATGATAGCATGACTTAAACTTTGATGCATACATACCTCATCTTGATTCTCCTTTGATCATCATTTGGTGTGGCCCTTCTTGCTTCATCTTAGCTTAACTGTATATCATTCTTTTCTTGAAACCCATGAATGGGATTTCCAAAGAGACATCTGCTTTGGTCCATGAACCTTCTTTTGAAGATTCCATCATAGGGTCTTAAAGATCCTTGCCTCGCAAATGTTTCTTTTTCTTTGACGATGGAGGTCTTCTAAGATACTTAATCATGATCAAATTTTCTTTTATCATGGATGAGGTTCTATACTAGGTATGCTCCTTCTATATGAATATCTTGAGCTATATCTATCATGCTCCTATATTCTAGAAGATATTTCTACCCATGCATTTTTATCATCAATGCTACATCTTCATGAGTGTCTAGAACTCTATGTACATCATGCTGCTAGATTCTAGAGGATGCTTCTAGCCATGCAATTTTAATTTATTCTTGCATGCTCCTATTCTACTCAAAACTTTGAAAGAAGTCTAGAAGTAAAGAGTTAGACCTAGTCATAGTAGAGATCCGAAGGATCTTCCTTCTTTTGCTTCTTTCCTTCTTCTTTCATCTCTTGAGTTATGTGAGCTTCTTCCCTTTTCCTTTTGTTGTTGTTGTCCTTCTTAAGCTTAGGACAATTCCTTTTGTAGTGTCCATATTCTTGGCATCCAAAACATTGGATTTTGGACATGTATTTTTTGTTTGTTCTTCATGAACCAAACTTGCCAAATTTACCCTTCTTTTTGGCCATGGTAGCAAATGCTTGCTCCTTTGGTCCCACATCTTCTTTTGGCTTAAGTCTGGTTTCCTCTGTCTTGCATAGAGACCACATTTCACTGAGAGTGGTTGCTTACTTCTTGGCATATATGCTTGATGTGAAGTTTCCCCACTCCTCAGGTAGAGCATTAAGTACTACAGTTGTCATCTCTCTATCAGACATGGCTTCCCCAAGCTCTTGAAGTTGATCTCTCATTTCAGAGATTTTCATGAAGTAGGGAGCTATTCCTTCCTTTGTTATCTTCATCTTGTACAATTCATTCCTCAAAGATATAACTTCTCCGGTTGTGGATACCGAGAATAGCTCTATTGGCTTATCATAAATTTCTTTCGATGTCTCAAACTTGGAGACATAGGGAATGAGAGTCTTTGATTGATTTATCAGAATCCTTTGAGCTCTTGTCTCATCCTTATTGTACTTGGCTAAGGCTTGAGTCTGTTCCTTAGTAGGGATATGTTGAAGAAAGTGTAACTAGGTCCGGTCTTCATAGTGACATGATCTTTGTATTTGATGTAATAAAAGAAAATAAATTATTTTTGTAATCTTGCTACATGGGTTTCATGAGCAAGAAGTGTCACTAGGTGAAAGACTTCTTCTTGATGTCTTTAGGATTTATTTATAAGTCAAAGAGTCATGTCATGTGTATAGAAACTCTTCATGAGTTTATGTAAATATGTACAAGTCTTCAAAGTTGTCTAACAACCCTCCAAGACCAAGATCAATGCCTCAAAAACAAGCCTTCCGAAGTTTGCAAGCAAAGCAATAAGGAGATGATCATGTCGACTCAAATAAATGATTTAAATATATATAATTATGTCATGTCAGCTTGAAGCAATAGACACGTCGGTTCATAAGGTAATGTCGGCTTGCATATATGGGATGACCACTATAAATACCCATAAAGGGTTAGCGCAATTACATCAAGAAAGAATCCATATACCTTTTAAATCTTCGCATAAGGGAGCTGCAGTCAAGAAGTAAGGGAGACGCAGTTAAGTGACAAGAAGCCGCAGTCAGAAAAGGAGATCCGCAGTAAGGTGGATGAGGTCGAAGGGTTCAGCTGTCTCCTCGGATGGGTTTAAGGAGCAACAGAACTAAGGCCTATCCATTCTCGGCATACCTATGATCTGAAGGTGGTATCCTCGCATGGAGAGAGCAACAAAGTCTGGGCATGTCACTATCTCATACTCGGCATATCTATCTCGATTAGAAGGATCAAGACAACTTCGGATAAGGACGCAGTGAATGGACCATCCTCGGCCTGTTATGACTCAATGAAGATCACGTTGGTAGCAGCATAATGAATTACAGTGATATAGATCTATACTATCTCAGTAAGTCTACAGGATGATAGAAACCCTCGGCATACTTGCAGTCTCATTGGTTAACATAGTATTTGAGTTGAATATGAAGAAGTCTTGACGTGCTACAAAGAGCAGTGACTAGAGCTATGATCACAACAATTATAGATGTTGATCTTGTAGATCAGTGATCTCAGTTTCAGTGTAATGAAAAGAGCAACTTCATCATAATGAAAAAGGAGCAGTGTCAACATGATGATGGAAGGATCTTATTGTTGTACAAGTTATTAATGTACAGTCATGATGCCACTTTAGTTATGATCTTGTTCTTGTAGATCATAACCTCAATGGAGGCTACAATAGTGATGAAGATCCTAATGGAGCAATCATGGTGCAACAACAATAACCTCTGTGGTGCAGTAAAGATAATGATCTCAGTAGTGACATGAAGAGGATTGATGGCTTGGTCTTGGAGAGGCTAACATGCACATGCTAATAATGACGTAAACATTAAGCCAAGATAAATTGTTTAAATACTTCACAAATTGTTATCATGTCAAAGAAGAATCACCCTAATATGCATGCCCTACGATTATTCAACAAGATAGTGATATTCCCTTTCACATGCTCTAGGAGTTCATTCTCCTTGAGTAGTAGATCAGTCCTCTTCTTCCATGCAAGAAAGTTATTGGTACCTACCAATTTATTGCTTTCCTTGCAAAAAGACATTGATGTAAATTCAAAAGGGGACATTTACTTACTTGATGGATTTTGAGATGTAATGGATTTGCTTCCTTCTTTAAGGTTGGATGGTTTGTCTTTCCTGGATTTTGATGTTCTTCAAGTTGCCTTCTGCAAGTGTACTTGCTTGATGATGAGATTTGCTTGAAGATTTGTAGCTTGATGTAGGTTCTGCTTCAATCTGCTCTTCTTTGTATGTGCCTTTATATAAGGCTCTTCTTGATGAGTAATGGATTGTATACCCTTCTTGACCTTGAAGTGATTGAGACTTCTAGGCTTGATGGTTCAACTTTTTAGATGCTTCTCCTTGGTGAGTGTTTTTGAGTTGCCCTATCCTTGATGAGTCACCTTACCTCTGATACCATGTTGAAGAATCTAGGGCAAAGTAGTGTAAAGTGATTCTTCGTTACTTGATAACAATTTGTGATGCACTTTGACAATTTATCTTCTTCTTCTTATTAGTGTGTGTGTTTCATCAAACTGCTACCAAAACAAAATAACAAGAACACAAAGTTTGGCTCTTTGCCAGGGACAAAACCTCTCCACTCTTGAGAGGAAAACCCTTTGTAAGTTTTCTCTTATTGAAGCTTCTTATTTGAACAACTGCCAAACCCTAGACCCTTGACTAGGATATCCTCCAAGCATAAGTCAAATCCTTCCTCTTTCTGCACTATAACTTCCGGCACATGGACCTCTTTTTTCCGGCACTTTGCTCCTTAATACTTCGTCCTTTTTCTGCTGCTTGTCTAAGTCAAACTTCTCTTCTTCTTGGGAGAAAACCCTAGAACATTAGGGCTTCTTTACTTCGCTATAGAGAGAACCTTCTTTGCTTTCCTTTGGATACCTTGTAGACCTAGATACACATCCAAATGACGCTTCACATGTTGATGCCTTCAACTGCTGTCAAATCCGCAGAGGTTTACTTGCTGAAGTTTTTCGCATGTGTGGACATAAACCCTAAAACAATCTCCTTATCCTCGCTGTCTTTCCCTTCCTTCTTCGCTGGATGGGGAGGCCTTATAGGCCTTGTTTATTAGTCCAAAATAGAGGTTACTTGTCACTGTGATTTCCTGCGGTAATGACCACAGGCAGATCCTTTTATTCTCGCACGTGTGGTTGTTGATGCCCTAGAATTTGTCTTCTTACTTTCGCTGTTCTTCCTCCTTTCTTTGCTGTGCCTTGGAGACATTTTCAGACTTTCTTCCCTTCACTTTTTCTCCTTTCTTGCTTGTGGATTTTAGAGCACAAGTGATGCGTTGTATGAGGAGTGGACAACCTCTATAAATAGAGGTATGTCCCTCCTTTTCAGGCCGACTTGATTGTCCATTAGGCCGACATGATAATTTCATCATAATTCATCTTTTATTCGTTATGCAACGGCTTGGAGACTTCGTTGAGGCTAGGAGAGGATTTGAATTGACTTGGAGGTGTTCCCATGACCTTGTATGTTGACATACATGATGTAACATGCCCTCAAAGGGTCTCATCATAATTACATTTTGACTTTGACTCTCCAGAAGCTCTTCAAAATGTGCTTGACCTATTTTCAATGAGCAAGAAATTCATTGAAAAATAATATCAAAGTAATTTATCTTTTCTTGAATAAATACAAATATCAAAATTACATTTTTGAAGACCTAGCCTAGTTACATTTCCTTCAACATCCTTCATTCTAACAAATGTTTCCTGTGCTTTCTCCGACCCGCTGAACACCCCCTTTTTGGTGAGATCTGTAAGAGGGACTGTTAACTGTGAGAACCCCTTAACAAATTTCCTATAATAAGTGCAAAGTCCAAGGAAGCTCTTCAACTCTGTGACATTCTTTGGGGTGGGCAACTTGATGATTGCCCAGATTTTCTCCTGATGCATCCGTACCCCATCGTGACCAATAATATGCCCTAGGTAGAGCATCTCCGTCATGCCAAACTCACACTTGGACTCCTTTGCATACAATTCCTTTTCCTCCAGAATGCCCAACACCTCGTCCAAGTGCCTCAAGTGGTCCCCCCATGTCTTGTTGTAGACCAATATGTCATCGAAGAAGACCAACAAGTACTTCCGCAATTGCTTATTAAATATATGGTTCATACAAGAATGGAAATTCGCAGGAGCGTTGGTTAACCCAAATGGCATGACCAAAAACTCATATTACCCATAGTGACACCTGAAAGCTGTCTGCGAGATGTCTTGCTCCCCAACCTAAAGCTGATGGTAGCCGGAACGAAGATCTATCTTCGAAAAATATTTGGCCCCTTTCAACTTATCCATCAACTCATCGATCTTGGGAATAGGATACCGATTTTTAATTGTTTTCTTATTGTGAGCCCGGTAGTCTATACACATCCACAAGGTGTCGTCCTTCTTCTTAGCCATCACTACCGAAGAAGCGAATGGACTAGAGCTCAGCCGAATATGGTCCAATCTCAATAGCTCGTTTATGACCTGTTGTATTTCATCTTTATAGAATTTGGGATGTCAATAAGGAGTGGTTATTACTGCTGCACACCCTCCTTAAGTTCTATAACATGCTCAAAGCCTCTATCTGGTGGTCTACCTGGAGGAATATCAACAAAAACTTTATGATGTTTACGAAGTAATACCTGTATGTCATTTGAGTGTGGTCGTGGCTGCTCCGACTGTCTGTTATCTGTAATAAGGCACTCTACTGCCCACTTGATATCTCCGTGTCTCAATACAACCTCCATGTGGTTGGACGACACGAGCTTCAACGGGTATTTATGCATGGCTCTCAAGACTACCCTCCTGCCATCTACTAGATCATTGAACTCCATTTCCATGTTCCGCTGATCTGTGGTGTACTTTCCTATGTAATAAAGCCACTGACACCCCAACACCACATTAGCATCTGGCACATCCACTACAAAGAAGTCATCTGTCACTGTATAGTTTCCCATGGTGAGCTGTAGCTTGGGGATGTACTTGTTGCAGTCCATCTGATGTTTCTCGGGTATGATGACTGTAAAACCATCTAATTCTGCTGTAGGAATTGCCCTTCGTTCCACCAGCTCTGCATCTATGAAGTTGTGAGAAGCCCCACCATCAACGATGACTGTAAAACCATCTAATTCTGCTGTAGGAATTGCTCTTCGTTCCACCAGCTCTGCATCTATGAAGTTGTGAGAAGCCCCACCATCAACCAACACTGTCAACTTGTGCTTGACTATAACCCCTATAACTCTGAAGGTATGGTATCTAGGGAAACCTAACATAGAGGCAAGAATAGGAGCTTTGCCCTCTGCATGCGAGGACTCACCTTCAACATTCTGGTGCATTTGCCCCTGTATTTGTCCTTGTGCTGGTCCTGTACCGGCCCATGTGCCTGCTCCTCATCACTGTCATCACTGTCACTCTTTGAGTACACCTCAATGTAGTGGCCCAGTGGGCCTTGTCAGCTTTGTCTTTGCCCGCACACTTGTGCCCCGGCGCCCAAGGTTCTTGAGAGCTGAAACAATGTTTCTTCTTCCTCAACTCTTTTCAGGTCTCCTCATACAACTTTGGTTTCCTGGTCCACTCCTTTTGAAAGGGCTTGACCTCTTTACCCTTTTGAGGGAAAGAAGGTTTAGGAGTGAATTTATTTTTGGAAGTTGCATCCTGTAAGTCCCTGGTTTTATTGATTGCTGCATGACTTGTGGTGGGTTCAAAACTCTTAACCCATCCACGTAGAGGTTCTGCCAACCCATCTACCAACCCATCTACAAATAGCATCACCAATCTGGCCTCAAATAAATGTGAACATGACTGCCAGTCTCTGAAAC